>JAOTQE010055114.1:0-11152 GCA_025631205.1 Nesometra sesokonis
ATAAGGCAAGCATTTCGTGAAGTAGGCTAGGCCTAGGCTAGCCCTACTTGGAAGATCGTAAAAAGACGATCGTAAAATCACAATTAAAAAAAAAACAACATTTTAACTTAAGGTAAAAGTAGGAATCCCGTAACTTTATTGTTACAATTTTAGGGGATGGTGGATGACTAGGGATGTAGCTAGAAACATTCAAAGGTGGGGGGCAACAATGTAAGGATTAAAAAAAAATAATTTTGAACTTTTTCGGGCCTAGGATGGATGGCAGGTTGAAATTATGCTGGGTGGAAGGTCTTAAAATAAGCTTAAGAGTGGGTGGAACATTTTAGGGTGGGTAGGCCTGCCCACCTACACCCAGCATAATTACATCCTTGGATGACAGCAAACAATTTTTTTTAAGCCTAATATTCCAAAGGTAAAATCTTGCCACCATTTGCATTGGGTTATTTGACATGGTTAGTTTTACCAAGGGGCAAAAAAAACCTCAAAAGCAACTGTTTTGACGTTACCCAAGGTCAAAACTAATGGCCGATTACCCAATTGATTGACCAATCAGGGCCGTTCAGTAATATGACTCGGGAGGTTCACCCGAGTTGTGCTGTCCACATTGGACTTTCCTGCTTGGTAAAACTAACCAGTTTAGTTTTCTTAGGCAAGTAGGATTTTGCTTCCACATGGCTCGGCTAAGTTTTCTGTCAGTTATAAATTTAACAGTATGCTGTTCGGTACACTCAATTAATTTATGCAAAAAACTAATCAGTGGGTTTGTGAATTCTACCGCAAAAAATTTCAGTGTGATTATGGATAATACTCCCCTATTGCTAAGTGGTGACTTTTTGAAATTATATTCACTATAACAATATGAAAAGATATAGAATCCAACTTACTCATTTTAGAAGGAAGTTGGTTCAAGTACTGTAGCCTGGAGACACCTCTATGATGGCAAATTAACAATGCAATGAAAAAATGTTTAAATAATTACTAGTTTGCATCTAGCATGACATAAGAAGCAGGTTTGATACTGAATGCTATAAATTCTAATATCAATGACTAATAGATCCAATTTTGTACGTTGTATGATTTTAATTCTTGACGTCTGTAAAGGATATTTCTTGCTGTGAAAATTTGTGAATAAATGCACCATCACGATGAATACATTTGGAAGAAAAAAAAATCAGTGGAACAAGGTTCAATTCAATGCCAAATTTGCTGGCAAGCAATTCATGTTGGGACAGTGAAATATCCACAGGCTTCGCAAAATTTTAAAATATTTGGTTGCCCTTTGGGTAACCAAGGTTAAAAATTTGGTTGCCCTCACAGTTTTTTAGTTGCCCCTAAGATTTTTTGCTGGGCCTATGATTTGATGACTAGTTAGCGCGAGACAAGACCTGGTTGCCGGTCAGGACACCTCCGAATAATTTTTGGTTGCCCAAGGTATATTTCTGGTTGCCTTGGGCTGTCGGCACAACCAATTCTGTGAGCCCTAATCCAAGTTGAAATTTCCAGAAAATGTCATGACATCATTAACTCTGTAAACAGTATATCATTGTCCTTTGATAAATTAAAAAAAAATCTACCTGTACTGTAGTGGCTAGAGCTCTGGTAGTGGATGTTATCTCTGCAATGATAAAGTTGAGGTTAGGGTCGCCTTCTCTAGGGACAAAAAAAAAAGTTTACCTTTCAGAACAACTGCACTGATTAAAGCTCATGTAATTATGGTGGTTGGAGGTTGGTATGGCTATTCACCCTTAAAATTTTCAGCCTACTGTACACTAGAGCTTCTAATTCCTGAAATTTTGTTTAATTTTAAAAACCAACTTTTAATTACTTACGGCCAACCCTTAAATTTTCTACATTCCTCCTGAACACAATCAGACAAAAAAAATTGATGAGGGAGAATTGACAACAGCACTGATCGACTGCAACTGATATCACAATTATTCGTGGTGCGATCGGCTATAGTAATTCTGATTATTCCTGAATATCATGCAATCAAACTGTAAATGAATTTCACAGGCGCAGATTGGTCAATATACCAGGGCTATCATTATAGAGTGACACACTTGTGTTTTATTTTGCCAAAGTTTAAGATTTGTTGTCTATGGGAGTATGACACTGGTAAATTAGTTTACAACAGATTACTTCTGCAGGGATGTCACCACGCTGGACGGTACTGGGCGTCCCCGTCCGGCACTCAACTTTTCCGTCCGGCATTTCCAGGCTAGCGACCACCAGTATTATTTCTACCCTTAACAATTGTCAATTTCAATAAAATATGTGACTGATAGGTCGAAAAACAATAGAAATCCTAGCCTTATTACTAAAACAAAAGATTACAGCTTTTGTTCTATGGTCACATTTTGTAATGTGAATTAACTGCCCTCCTTTATCGTTCATCGCATGCTTGAACAGCATGAGTCATTGTGTGCATATGGGTGGGATACAGTTCATGAAAAAGGGGGCGCTGTTTGCCGTCCGGCAATAAAAAAAGCTGGTGACATCCCTGCTTCTGATCACATCTCAACCAAAATCTCATTCTTCTAGTATGATAACAGGGGGAAGACTTAGCCCCACCCCCATTTATATCATCAGATTACATGTGTACCCAAGCCTCTAGTTGTTCCCAAAAAAATGAAATACTGATAAATTTATGACAAATAGTATAAATACAACTTATCTGAAAACCAATAAAAAATGCAAAAACGGTTCTTTCGTGCTTCTCAAATTCACACCTAAATAAAACTGGTTTTAAAAATAGTGCGCAATGCATCCGCCCGTTTGACATGATTTTGGCATTGCAATTGAGTGTCAAAACTGCTACAACCATGAACTTTTTAAATGGTTCAAGATGTATGTATGTAGGGCCATACCACCGACTGCACTACTCTGGTGTATTGATACGTATAATTGTTATGAGGCTGAAGCGCGGATTGCGCAGTTTTGCAATAAAGACGACAGTGTAGAAACCATGTCTGTGGTAGTTGTTTTGTAGTGTTGATTCAATTGTGCGAACTATAACACTGATAATATAATATAACAACTGCGATGCTCTGGATAAATTATTTATTGTGTCTTGCACAAATTGTCCTCTTGCTTGCCATTCATTCTTCTTGCTTCTTCTGGCACATGTACAGAGTAGTGCATGACTCCTGCTACCTAAGAGGACCTGCATTAATTGTTTAAAAATCAACTCCTTAATTTAAAAGAAATATGAAACAAAGAAAAATAATAATATACAGATAATTAAACCATTGTAAAAGTTACCCATACCTAACCTCAGAGAGCCTACACGCTAGAAATAATTCAACACACTCACTGTCATTTTCTGTCAGGCGAATCAATTTTGATTTTTGTTAGTTTAGCTCCTTCGAAAATTCACAAATCAAATCAATATATTAATAATGAATACAAAGAGAGTTACAATACCTTTGACATCTGGCTGAAATAATTACTAAAGGACATAAAACCATACAACGCACGCTGTGTTTACAGTGTAGGCTGAAAAAGTATTTTAAAAATCAAGCCATTGTCTTGGATTGCTTTATCCAGCCTTATCTATCCTTCAGTGTGTACAGGATTGCGGCAGCCTCGAACCGGAAGTACAATCATTAAACAAACCATCTGTGCGCATGCTGAGATGAATTATTCCAATTATTTATGACGTTTGGAGTGTTCTATTCATGTAGGTAGAAGAAGTTTAAGAAATTTAGCTAATTCAAGAGAAAACCAAACATAAAATTTTATTGTTTGGGAAGTTAATATTTCATTATATTATTTACCCAAACGGATAATATTTTGTTTATAAGAATTTGATTATAATATAAATATTTTCTTTGGATATAATTAAAAATCCCTATATTTTTAATGATGACGTCCACCATTAAGCACATTTAGAATAACCAATGATATCTGTGCAATCATTGAAGCGTGTTGAGGCGTGAATGTTAAACGTGGTTGATTCGCTCTGATGAACACGATCGGAAACGTTGTTTGGTTACAGGTGTTACGCGCGCGACTTTTTGACGTTTCCCCCACAACAATAACATCCGAAAGTCATGGTTACGCGTGCTTCCTTATTGTCTCAAGCACAGAGCTTGTGGATTTTCTCTACAGCCTCTGCCAGCAGTTGGCATTGTTTGCAGATCCTGAGATGAGTTTCATTGATACAGGATAGCAAGTTAGGCAAAGGTGGATACCTGCACAATCATCTGTGAAAAAGTGGGTAGTGCCTGTACAGACAGCATCAGTACAGGATATAATTGGTCTGGCCAGAATGATTTTGTTTTGCTCATCATATTCGGTCATGCAGGAGTACTGATGTTGGTCACTAACTTTGGTCCTGCCTGGAGAAAAGTTGCTGCTCACAAATCCTATTTATGTTATTATCAGGGATTTGTTAACAACCCCCTGTTAATATTATTAATTATTATAATAACTAATTAAAATTATAAAATGTCTAATAGACCTATTAATAACTTTCTTTATTAGCAATAACCTAATTAGTTTTTAACGTTTGTATAAATGTTTTTTATTATCATGTTTTTATATTTTAGATTATTCTCAACCCAGAATCGATATGGGCTAAACAGTCTGGCCGCAACGAGTTTAGTCATCACGTTTGGCCTGCCTTTATAAAAGTTGCCAGGCATCATACTTATTTTATTATTATTAATTATTATAATAATAACTAATTATTTCTGTCAGTTATTTACTTTTTTGGGTACATTTTAGACTCAGCAGCTCTAATATAAGGGGTACTACTATGTTTTGGTGATAAGTGATGGTGATAAGTGTGTATGGCCCACTTCCTGAATCCTGATATACATGCCCAACTATTATACCAGGGGCACAGCCAGAGGGGGACCTCCCTAAAGTTTTGAGAAACAAAAATTTTCTAGTAAAAAAAGTTATAATGTGAAGAATATTGTAGTACAGTATAGCATGAAGTGTAAACCAGCCATCGTTAATAATGCAGACTGACAGACTGAAACTCAACTTCGTTTAATCTATTTCACTACAGTCAACCTTCTCATTTACAAACTTCTCATTTACAAACCTTCTATTTTACAAACACTATTCTATCAATTACGTCAGTAAAATAATGGCCAATGATGTACTTGTTCGATAATTTATATTTGTTTTTTTTTTGTTTTTCATATTTGATTCCTCCTAGTTCATTTAAACAACTTTGTTTAACAATCAAGAGAACGAAAGAAACACAAAGAAGTGTTTTGGATGCCTTACTTGACTAGTTTTCATGAACTTTCTCATTTACGAAGTTTCTCATTTACAAACACCTTCCAGCCCAAGGGGTGTGTAAATGAGAAGGTCGACTGTACTCCAATAAAAAAAATAACGAGGAAATGTTGTTTTTTTTTTTTTTATTTTTTTTTTTTGCTCATCAAATCCGGCAACCACGCTCACCCGGACACGCTGCGCTCCTGTATACATAATGTGTAAAAGAGTTGGAAAAAAGAAAACTACCAATGCAAAATACAATTAAAAGTCCTAAAAACACTGGAAATTATGTTGTTTTGTATGGAAAAACATCTCTCGCTCACTCTAAGATTAATTTTAACTGACTAAAGTTGGTGATTTTTTAGTCAAATTATAAATTCTGTAGCCAAATTAAAAAAAAAAAACATGAAAACTGATAAAAATGGCTGCAAAATGGACAGTTTTTGGGATTCTTGTGTAGCCAATTTGGCGAAAGAGATCATTTTTATTTAAGCCAAATGAGAGTTCCAGTAGCCATTGGCTGGTCGGCATGAGCATAGCATCTCAAGCAGATCAGTGCGAAAACTCTAGGCCTATGAACATGATTGTAATTTTCAAATCCAAATCATGTGTTGGTGAATGTTGTTTTTAAGCATAGGAGTCTAAAAATGTTGGCAGGCACGATGTGATAGGACACTAACCGTTGCAGGAATAGATAAGTTTATAGGCCTAGGATGTGCTGATATGGAATACTGTACTATAACTACAGTACATAAATAATTTTAACTACTGTACCTAACTTTTTATTATTAATTTAATTTAGTTGAAGTAACTTTATAAAGATGGCGCCACCACCACCACCTCAAAAGAAGATGAGCCTGCAGAAGGTAGGAAGCTATCACTTTGAGGTCGCTAAAGATGTTGAAGAAATCTTCATGAATCTTGATCTTGAGCAGCGAAAGAGAATTCAAGAAGACGCACAGAGCCAACTTGCAGTCATTCATGATCGAGTTAAAAAAGTAAATTAAGAATCTTAATGAATTATTTTTATACATCCCTGATTTTAATATACCATAAATATTTGTTCTTCAAGCCCTCATCTGGCAGTGTGGCATGGGCATGGGCTTGTTAATGGACATCGTAGTGTAATGATGTAAGCTTTTAGTGACTGTAAATTAATTTACTTGAAAGAAGTTTTAATAGCATGGCTGATGATGGTTGGCATTAAGTTTTCTATCCTAGTGTGCGTGTTTTATTTAGTTTGAAATTTGTGACATCTAATAAAATGTATGACAGTAACATATTATATGATCCTTTAGGGTCTATGTCAAAATTGTTCTGCTGCAGTTACTACAGTAATTTTACAACTGGTATTAGTTTAGTAGCTGCAAAACATGACTAAAAACAAACATACCTAGATGTGATCTTTTGTGGCAATGGGATAGTCACTATAGAAAACATAATAGCACTGGATTACTGCAGTAACTGCAGTATACTTGATAGCAGTAGATTATTGCAGTAGTCGCGGTAGAATAATGTTGCCATGGTCCCTTAGACTAATGTGTAAATTGTTTTCTTTTAGGCACTTGCTCATTATGGACTTAATACAAACATCCTTGCCACTCCATCTGAAGTAAGTACACTATTTGTTATTTTCATTTTCACAGAATCGTAATTGGTTACTGTTCACACAAATTATCTAATCGGGTTGAGAGTTTTCAACTGTAACAAAAAATAAAAAGGTTATTTGCCCTGTTTCTGTCGATTTTATGAGGGAACATAAGGGGGAACAATTTACTTTACTAATTTTTGGGGATGTGTGCTGGATGCATCTCTGACAGCATTGCATTTGGTACTTCTCATAAGCTGCAACCTCTCGTAAGCAACTGAGGACACTTTTTGTTCAGATTTTGAATTCTTGTATGATAATGTACCTCCCATAAGGGACCTCAAAAAAAGTTTTTTGTTTGGACAATGAATACAAATTTCTATAAAAAAATCCATATACTGTAGTGACTGAAAATATTACTGTAGCAACTGATCATAAAAATTAATGAATAATAGTTCATGCGATGCATAGACATTTGAGAGGTCCTCTGTGTAAAGAAAGGCTGTGAAATGTTGGATCAACACGTACACATGATTTTAAATGTGTAGCTCTCTATTGGCTGAATTGTCGTAAGTAACCACCTCCCGTAAGCAGACACTTTTCTTGAACTTGAAAGTGTCCATTTACAAGAGGTTCAACTGCATATACATTTTAGTATCTTTATTCAACAGCAAAAGTATATACATAAAATGATTCATGGCAGTTAAAAACTGAATTGCGAGCAGAGTGATTAATTCATAGATTATAATACAAGATTACAGTACATAACTATATTAGATAAATTAGAAAACAAACTTTTGTAATTATCAGTTTTACAATTTCATTTAGTCTTCATGTTCCTTAAGCAGTCTAACGATGGACGGTACAGGTGAGCACTGGAATCGTGTCATTTAAAAAGCAAATTCCTTAATTTAACCTTACAAGATTTTTGATACATTTTTATATATTTTTTTAGATTGCTATGGAAGAATTACGACGAAGACGCCCTCCTGGTTTCAATACAAAACAAAAGAGAGAGGAAGTATGTTCTAGATTTTTACATTTTTACCATTAACAAAATGTGTTGCCTGCAGGCACATCATTTTTTAAACTAATTTAGATAGTTAGGTTGGAAAATTTGTAATTTTTAGTAGACACCTTTTACTGTATTTTCTGACATTTTTTGTGATATTTATGTATTTCTTACATTTTTGGAAAATGTTATGTATTTAGTTAAAACTATGTAACTTAAAGAAAACAGTGACCAACCCTGATTTTTAAAATTTTGGGCTGGTCTGGTTTGCACAGATAGTGCAATGAAAATCTATAGTAATCAGCATCAGTGAATCATAATTTGCATACCATCATTTCTATCACTATCATCATAATCAACACCAACATAATAGTGATTATTATTATTGCAAAATGTTAACGGTTAATTGCCCTCACTGGCATCGGTATCAAATAAAATTGAATTAATTTGAATTGAATTTAAATGAAATTCTTACACCACATGGATACAAAGAGAATTGTTAAAGTTTTGATTAGTATACAGTACTTTGATTACACACACAAGTGAGTGTCTTTATTACATTGCAGTATTGCATTGCTAACATTAATGTTTTTCATTTATATCAAGATGTTGCACAAGCGAACAATCCTTGGCATCATCCATGAGTATGGTCAGACTTGTCTACGCCGGGAGATGTTGGTTGATGAATTCAGCAATTGGTTATTTGATGTACAGATAACTGTGGTATGAATAAATTACTGTTAATTTTGGAAATGTGAGACAACAAGAATAAAAATCCAAAGAGGACTTATTTTCAGTGAGCTACTTAGACAATCCTCTACTATTTACCAAAGAGTGTACTTCATTGGTTAAGCCTGTTTTCCTATCGATTGTTGTTCCAAAATCGCCGATTTGAAACGGCGTTTCGAATCATATACCTGTCAACTCTCACACATTATGCGTGAGTCTCACGCATTGGAGCCTACTTTGAACATCTCACGCATAAATTGTTTTTCTCATGCATTAGCACAATTCTCATGCATAGACATTAAAACAGTTTTTTTGACGCATGCAACAATACAGAGCAAAATATGCAAAAAAAAAAACGGCCCCCAAAACAGTGTTAATTTAGACAGAAACGGGCAAAAAATGGGCAGATTTTTTTTTTTTTTATTTTTGCTTGTCAGATCGAAATCAGAGTGGCGGGGTTTGTCTCAAGCATTCACACAAATAACGATAAAATTCAAATCATGTTGGACCGCTATATTCCCGCTTTTTACTATGCTGTTCGCAACGAAATTCGTATATCTTCATGACGAATTAAAATCACAATAAAACAAAGAACTTTTCAACTGCAATTTTTATATATTAGTTAGATAATTATGCATTTTATGTTCTGAAACAAGTCTCAACTCCTGAAAATTTAATAAATAAACAAAATATGTGATTTATTTCTAGGCCCAAAACATTTAAATTCTTGCCGCGGGCAATGTTGCCTCACGAGCACCCAAATTTAACAATCCAAATCGTCAAAGTTGAACTCGGTTTAACTTTGACGATCCAAATTTTCAACTTTTTTTGACGTCAAGAAAGTGACCCTTTCCCTGTCGATCGTTGTGAAAATCGTCATTTTTCAAAATTAACGATCAGAATCGCCATTTCAAACCTCTGTTTTTGGGATTAATGATCGACAGGAAACAGGCTTTAAGGTTTATATGAGCCACACTGCACAAGGGACCAACATTTTTGTTATAAATGCTACAATTTTTATTTGGTAGAAAGCCTAAGTACACTTTGGAAAAACATTACTGATTTTTTGTGTTTTTTTTTCATTGTTATAATGGTTATTTTACTACTGTTAATGACATATTTTTTTTTTATTATCAAATAATTTATAATCTGTTCCAAACACATTTATCAATGCTATTAATTTTTGTTTCTTTAGGAAAAAATAATTGTTAGTGATGAGGATTTATTAAAGAAAAACAAAGAAACAACGACAATTGAACAAAATCTTGTGTAAGCACATTTTAATCGTCTGAATTTTAACAAATTGAAACAAAATATTATATAGATTCTTGTCTATGTGTTGGGATTTTAGAAGGGAAACCCTTTAAAATCTAAGATCTTATTTCCAGTGGATTCTGGTGGTGTTTTGGCAGTATACTGGGAGAGAATGTGCCACTCTTTACCGAAGAGTACACTGCGTTATTTAACATGCATATGAGCCACTTTGACCAATGGCTTAATGTCTAATCTGACTAAAAGGTGGCCTATTAACTTGTATTTCGACCCTCCAGCTGAAACACAAGGAGAGCGGCATGGTTTTTGATCGAACCGGAGCACAGCACTGTAATTACCACCAGTTAAATCAACTGAGCTAAAATGCCACTCTACTGAGCTAAATGCCACTCTGACCAGTTCTGACATAGCAAATAAGGTCGAAAATAGGCCATATAATCTTTTTGCTTGTCATAATTATATTGGGTACTTGCTGACTGATGGTGGTTGTCTCACGTATGATTTTTTTTACAGGAATGCCGTGAATGATCACAGGAAACACGTCAAGAAAGTTGTAGAGAAGTTTAAAGTGCTGAGCAAAGAAGTGTTTGAGACTATGAATGATCTAGCCTCAAGGGAAGAAGAGGAGTAAGAAAAATTGATGGATTGTAAAATTGATGCATTTTTTATATGTTAATGTACTTTTTTCATATAATTTATTTTTGTATATTTTAACTAGCAGTAAATTGTACCACAGACACTTTCAGACTATGGATGTATTGCTGGAAGAAAAAATTGTTCAATAAATTATGATGATAAAAGTTATGTGATGAAATTCCTACAGAAACAGGGTGTTTAACCGATTCTAATAAAAAAATATCTAATAATTATCATATTTAACCAGATAATTATTTGATAAATATTTTTGATCATTCAACGATGATATATATTGATGCACCTGTGTCTATCAGCATTTTTATAGTTTTACCATTGATTTTTATGTTTATTTTTGGTGTTTTCTTTTTTGGCCTTCAGCAACACTATAACAGTATTCATCCTCCATGATACTACCTGAAGTTTAATTGTCTGCATGTGTTGATTTGTACACAGGCATAATAGAATGTTTTGTTTTTCTTTTGGAAACATACCTCTGTAAAATAAGAAAGTATAATGCATACTCCAAACAATGAGATACATGCCATTGTGACAGGAATCAATATTTTGACATAAATTATGTCATCATCAGGAAATCATTATACTTTCTTACTATAAGTTGATTAGTGGACCTTTCGGATACCTCTGCAAAATGGTTTGCATTTGCAGAAATGTTACAATTA
>JAOTQE010055125.1:0-20051 GCA_025631205.1 Nesometra sesokonis
GGGAGGGTGCGTGCGTTTCAAGTTTTCGTGGATTAAGTGTGTGTCCAAATGGTGTTTTTGAAAAATCCAAGATGGCGGCCAAGCCATGTGACATAGGGTGCCCATTTTCGAACTCAGAGGTCAGGGTAAGGTAAGAAGTATAAATTCCAAATTTGAGGGCGTTTAAGGTTTTGATATGGGAGTAGTGGCCAAAAAGGGTGTTTTTTAGAAGTCCCAGATGGCGGCCAAGCCATGTAACATGGGGTGCTTTTTCGAAATCGCTCGAGATATTTACCACATAATTTGATCCTGAAGATTTGGTGAAGATACTTTGTGTCATTCGAACGTTATCGTGCTCACAGCCAACAAAACAGACGAATCTCAAAATAATACCTTCTGGAAAACGTAGTTTCCGAGCGGTAATAGGGAGAAATAAAAGCAAAAAAAAAAAAAAAACCAGCAGCAGCGTCAGTGGTAGCAGTAGCAGAAGTAATGACATTTTCCATTACTTTTTGGCTTACCTGGGCATTTTGTAACAAATTTGGTGGTAAATACTGTTTTTTTATTGGTACATCGCGGCTTGTTAATTTTCTGAAAATGTCACTTTTGCGGACAATACTACTCCTTCATTCTGTGTAGCCCTAAACTGTTTTTTTTTTATTTCTATACATAGACCAATATCATCTGTACTCACAGCGTAAGCCACACTATTCAAAAAGCGTTACCTTGGAGTTATGGCTTATTTAAAAAAAGACATTTTCTGGTGGTAAAAACATGCTGCAAAACACCCCTATTCTAAACAGTGGTATCTTCCAAATGCAAAGGTATTTGAATATAACCTAAATGTTTTTCAAACGCTCAAGGAAACCTTATATATGTCATGTAACTGATTTGTTGGTAATACATAATTATTGCCCTGGTGCTGTATCATATTTTGGTACTTTTGTGCTTTTGTAAAAGGCGAAATGTGGAGAAATTTGGAAAAATCAATGTTTTAGCCGTTGCCATAGTAACGAAGGTCGTGTAGCGAAATTTTTACCATATTTAGTTATCTTGACCAAAGGGCTTGCCATATGCAAAGTATGAACAAAATGGATTTTTTTAAGGTCAGCCACCCTTGGGTAAATTTTTATAGAAACCTTCTCTTAAGATTCTACAATCTGTTTTTCGTTACCAGCTGGCTTTTTCCAGCATTGTACACCTACTAGAATTTGAAATTCAAATCAAAATGTACTTAAATATTTAAATATGCAACCCCCTATTTAGAATGACACTTAGGCTATTTTTTGAGGGTGATTGACATTATAAACATATAAGCTAATTAACCACTGTCAACTTTATTATACCATAAAAATGTAAATATTAATGTCAATTATTCTGACATTACAAAGTGTTTATTCCATACCATTTCATGTCACTTGTTTTCCTGACAGTTCCTGACATTCACACAGGTAATTAGAATTGTGTTCATGTACTTTCTTACACTGTGTTTCTTTTAATAGTGAGGTTTTGCAACTTTACAAAATACGAAAACGGATACGTCATAAATTCTTGTAACTTCAGTAGAACACCTTGAATATCTGTGACAGTTGGTCAGTATTTTAGGACGATCATCAACGATTCATATAGGTGGAATATTTTATATATTTTTGAACACATTTAGCAACTTAAAAAAATAAGACGTATCCGTTTTCGATATCTCATTTCGTAATTTTGCAAACTCTCCGTATTATTAGACGCCGACAACAAGCATCTAGGCATACATTAAGTAGTAAATGATCGCTAATACACACGGGCTAAAATTCTTTCTTATCCTACTCACTTTCATTTCGCAGCATAATAATGTGAGGTACCACCGCTTAGTGAGATAATGAATAAGATCAAATTGGTATAATCACCAAACGGGGGTAGAGAATAGTCTTACTGTTTTGTTTCGCAGCAAAGTCCCCATTACAATTAGGGTCATCCTCATAATGGATGGCAAGTAGCAGACTTAGAAGGGCTCCCACCCCCACCCCTTAATTTCGATACTTGTCCGACCCCTCTTTAAATAAAAATCAATAAAATGAAAATTCTGGCAAGTATCCGACAAAAAAAAATCCTAAACCACGCAAAATAAAGCAAGTAGGGTGTTTTATTCATATTTATTCCTACCTATTTTTGTTTGTCAATTTCGGAACATTGAGGATTTTTTTCTTTGGGCCTGTCGGACGCAAAACCGGAAACACACCCACCAAAGGCGTAAACTTTAAAATCATCAGGGCCGTAGCTTCAATAGAAAACAGACGAGGCGACGCTGGGACCAAGGCGGCGAGTAGGGTCAATAATAATAGATATATAAATATATTTCAGAGGCAAAACACCCAACTTTGAAAATTTCAGACGAGGCGGCGCTGGGACCAAGGCGGCGAGTAGGGACAATAATAATAATAATAATATGAGGGGAAAAACACAAAACTTTGAAAATTTCAGACGAGGCGGCCTCAATGTTGGCTACGGCCATGATCCTGCCCTGATCATGGATCCGCCACTTCAACTACGTTTGAAGTCCTAAATGCAAGTAATGTAAATGGATTAACTTCAAATGAATTACAGTTAACTGTAATGCATTCAAGTTAACTGCAATTCAGAGGTAAATGATAAAACGGCTTGCCATACGGGTCCTAGGTAAGTGTCCACTGTAGCCGCAAACGCACGTATACGTAATTTTTTAACATTTCACGGCCTTCTCAACGATAGACACCGTAAATTATTATATTATGAATGACGTGGTTAAATGGTAGTACGGCAAAAATAAAATTACCATAAATGCAGAAGAGTAAATGATTGGTAGCAAAATGCATTAAAAAACCCGAAGATAAATGAGAGCTCATTATAAGTGGTAAAATGTTGAAGCAAGTGACTTCCAATCCGATATCTTGGTGTATTACCGGACGATAGACTTACTGGAACGACCACATTGTTTATTTAATTAAAGCTTATAGGGTAAATGTTTAAGTAAACTTGGTATTATTTTTAATAGAGATTTGTTAGTAACACTGTAAAATTATAATAAAACCCTGCATTGATTTTGGATATTTTGTATTGTACAATACTTACACAAAAAATCTAAAATAATAAATTACAAAAAAAAAAAAGTGTCGAATCGTTACGAACAAATTTGATTATAAAAATACAGAGGTGATGATATAATAAACGAGTTAATTTGGCACCATGTATATAAAAGGCGAGAATTAGTTATTTTAAATAAACATTTTAACCATCACTAGACTATTTTTTAAAGAATTTTAGTTGATTGCCCGTTTTAAGATTGTTTTACATTACTTACATGTTCACTTCTCCATCATTTTTTTAAAAATATACATTATATTTTTAATATATTTTGGAGTTTGCAGGTTTTTGTTTAAATGTTGAAGTTGTATTATTCTGAGGTTTTGTAAGTTTCGACAATGTTATAAGGTTTTAGAAGTTTTAGAAATTGTTTTAATTCTGAGATCTTGTTTATATTTTTGATGGTTGATCATACTCTTATTTATTTTTCAGTATCAATTTCATTGTACATTATCAATACGTCAGGACCATATGAAGATCCTGTCTGTATTAGTATAATGGCTTTTCAGTGATTGTATATGTTTACGCCAATTGGATATGTAATCCTGCTTAAATGTGTTTAAAAAAATATTGTATCAAATGTGACAAAGCCAAGCCAAATAAGGTATAAGTTGGAAAATTGAAAATTGATTTTTTTTAGAGATTATAAAACTACACACTACTATCTTTAACATGCACGAATCAATTCCATACGATATTTTCTTGCGAAGTTATGAACAATCAAAGTTCAAACATTTAAAACGTAGGTTTTGAGAAAACTGCATTTGAAGAGTGTACACAGTATACATTGACTAAACAATGTCATTTTAAATTGCATTTTTTTAAATTTTGTGATCATATATCTGAAAATTGTTATGGTAGTATGAAAATTGAATGTACAAACTGTATATAAAAAATGACAATTTTAAATGTCTGCCTATTGTGGAAAACTAGCATCAAAATCAAAATAATCAAAATTTCAAGTCAAAAAGTTTCCACCACCACTACGTGAGGTGGTCGCTTCACGTAATGTACCAAATACACCGATTATACAAGAAAAACAAACGGGCTTTTGAATGAGTGACTTTTACGGGAGGTGGTCGCTTACAAGGGGTGTCCGCGCAAGGATGTTCAACTGTATTAAACGTAATAAAAACGACCAACTGGCAGTATTGTTGGTGGCCTATAGAGATGCTTAGATACATCTTTAAAAGTATGACAATAAATCGCTAATAGCAGAGCTGCAAGTTTTTAGTATTATTGTAATTGCTTAGAATGGATAGGTTAACTTCACACACCACCACACGGGGCACGCCGAGTGGTTACAGATAATGTCTTGAATTGTGATAACATTAAACACCTAAATATTTAACTCCAGCTACATGGAGATCTAGATGTAAATGGATATTGTTGGTGAGGAATGGACATTTAATTTAGAAGTATTGCATAGGAATACTATAACGAGCAGAACAATTGAAATCTTACAATTTTGGTATGTTAAATTTACCTCCCATTAGCGGACATCCCAAAAAATTCAGTGTTTTTTTTCTGTACAACAAATACAAATTTCTGTAAAAAATTGTCCTTATACTGGGATGAGAATCATATTATTACTAAACCAATCTTTAAAATGATAATTTAAGAAAATATAGAATTCTGTTTCTAGACATTTGACAGGTCATTTGTGTCGAGAATACCGTGAAATATGATACAATAAGGACGTAAGCATATTTTTACAACTTTTGCCCTCTAATGGGCGAAATTTTCGTAATCCGACACCTCTCGTAAGCGGACACGTTTTCCGGACCCGAGGCTGTCCGCTTACGGGAGGTTAAACTGCACTTGTTTGTAACTTTATCCTATTGTTTGGAGAATAAATTATTTGTATTTTCAATTGTTAATAATGCTTTCCACTTTTTCTTTTTAGGTGGAACTGGTGCTCTGACCGAGACTAATCCAGGTAACTATACATTTTTATGTTTTTCATTATTGAATTAAGGCAAAAATTCACCATGCACTAACCAGAAAAAAATAATAGTGCCTTCGATGGGAACCTGTGATCTCTCTTTGACCTGTGTCATACACTGTATAAAATTTTCGTAAATTTACGGGAAAAGTCCTGGCAGCCAGGATGCCAAGAAATCCCGTAAATCTTACGGGCATTTGTATTTTTGTACAGTAAATTTTACGGTTACACGATTAATTTTACGGTAAATGTCCGTAAAATTTACGGAAAAAGTATCCACTATAACTTAACAGTGATAGACAAAATGTGTATATGATCCAGCATGTTCTATTTCTCAAATATAGGTTTTGATTTAGATGGTATTTTTTAAGGTCATATTATATATTTTTTCAGGAACCAAAAACGGCAAACAAGGAAAAAATACGGTTAATAGTAAGTTACCAAATTATGTTATGTAAAATATAAGGTGGTGGAGGGGTGGGGTTTGGGAAGAGTACGTGTAACCTTTATACTAATTCCAAATGGATATTGTTTGGATTCTAATTTGATTTTTGACCGCTGGCTGAATGAATTGAAATGTCCTTTTCCCCCAGTACACGAGGGAAGAGGACAAAAGTGGTGAAGTTTGGTATGTCTCTATCGTGTAACCTCTCGGTTTAGAGGTACGAGTTTGGTCTCAAATTACTCAAAAATTCATGATTATATTCACTCCATTCAATTTTGATTAAATAGGCATTCTGGACAATTTGTCATCAAAATCAATAACTCTACGCCTAGCGGTTGCTATGACGTTTACAGTCAAAACGGCAGCCATTTTGAGGTCATGTAATTCATTTCGGCGAGGAAGACCCTCGCTACTTTTGTTCTATTTAAAACACTTTGAGGACAAATTCACGGAGGAAAAATAAACATTTGCAGCGTCACGGAACCTCTCAAAATGACAGACTAATTTTTTTCCCCCAGATGACGATTTACTTGGAGCCAACCATCAGGATCACGCCAGGTCGAATGGATAAAGATCCAACTTGTGGCACTGGGCTCAACATTAGATAACATCTATTATTATTAGTTGTCGAACAGCAGTATTAACCTTTTTATTAATGTAGCATTCATCACTAATAACTATTATTAATGAATTTAGCATTAACTCATTATATAACTAAATCCCTAGTTTAACGTCTCATCCAAAATGTTTGTTTATTATTTCAATTCTATTTTAGCATTAATTCTGTAGAGGGCCTCTTCAAGTCACCTGTACCACTTACTGTATTGTTTGGAGAATAAATTATTTGTATTTTCAATTGTTAATAATGCTTTCCACTTTTTCTTTTTAGGTGGAACTGGTGCTCTGACCGAGACTAATCCAGGTAACTATACATTTTTATGTTTTTCATTATTGAATTAAGGCAAAAATTCACCATGCACTAACCAGAAAAAAATAATAGTGCCTTCGATGGGAACCTGTGATCTCTCTTTGACCTGTGTCATACACTGTATAAAATTTTCGTAAATTTACGGGAAAAGTCCTGGCAGCCAGGATGCCAAGAAATCCCGTAAATCTTACGGGCATTTGTATTTTTGTACAGTAAATTTTACGGTTACACGATTAATTTTACGGTAAATGTCCGTAAAATTTACGGAAAAAGTATCCACTATAACTTAACAGTGATAGACAAAATGTGTATATGATCCAGCATGTTCTATTTCTCAAATATAGGTTTTGATTTAGATGGTATTTTTTAAGGTCATATTATATATTTTTTCAGGAACCAAAAACGGCAAACAAGGAAAAAATACGGTTAATAGTAAGTTACCAAATTATGTTATGTAAAATATAAGGTGGTGGAGGGGTGGGGTTTGGGAAGAGTACGTGTAACCTTTATACTAATTCCAAATGGATATTGTTTGGATTCTAATTTGATTTTTGACCGCTGGCTGAATGAATTGAAATGTCCTTTTCCCCCAGTACACGAGGGAAGAGGACAAAAGTGGTGAAGTTTGGTATGTCTCTATCGTGTAACCTCTCGGTTTAGAGGTACGAGTTTGGTCTCAAATTACTCAAAAATTCATGATTATATTCACTCCATTCAATTTTGATTAAATAGGCATTCTGGACAATTTGTCATCAAAATCAATAACTCTACGCCTAGCGGTTGCTATGACGTTTACAGTCAAAACGGCAGCCATTTTGAGGTCATGTAATTCATTTCGGCGAGGAAGACCCTCGCTACTTTTGTTCTATTTAAAACACTTTGAGGACAAATTCACGGAGGAAAAATAAACATTTGCAGCGTCACGGAACCTCTCAAAATGACAGACTAATTTTTTTCCCCCAGATGACGATTTACTTGGAGCCAACCATCAGGATCACGCCAGGTCGAATGGATAAAGATCCAACTTGTGGCACTGGGCTCAACATTAGATAACATCTATTATTATTAGTTGTCGAACAGCAGTATTAACCTTTTTATTAATGTAGCATTCATCACTAATAACTATTATTAATGAATTTAGCATTAACTCATTATATAACTAAATCCCTAGTTTAACGTCTCATCCAAAATGTTTGTTTATTATTTCAATTCTATTTTAGCATTAATTCTGTAGAGGGCCTCTTCAAGTCACCTGTACCACTTACTGTAGTGCAAAATGCGAAAGAAACACTACTCAACTTCAAATAAGAAAGTACAATACATATTCCAAGCAACGAATACACGCCATCGTGAATAGATTCAATATTTCGACATATGTCATCATCAGGAATTAAATTTTGTTTACAAAATTCCTGATGATGAAATACTTTATGCCGAAATATGTATTCCATTCACGAGGGCATGAATTTCATTACTATGTGTTGTACCCTATTAGTGTAGTTATCGGAGATAACATCATGAACTAACGTTGAACAATCCATCATCTCAATAAATAACTAGTTTATCGTTTAAAACTTAAGAGTTGTTTTTAGTTTAGTTTTTTTTTTTTTTTGCATTCCCTTGTCATTCAAATCATTTGGGGGGAGGGGGGGGGTGTGTCTAGGCCGGTTAAGCTCATCCTACCCTCTTCCCCCTTAAAAAAAACCCCCAAAATCCGCGCATGTTCATTATTTCACTAATCACTAGTTTAACGTCTTATATCCTAAGCATGATTGGTATTAGCTTTATTAATTTAGAATTCATTCTATATCTATCTAGCGTAACCGGGATTTCAATAAGGAGGGTGCAAAACCCACATGTTAGCAAGCAAAACATTATTACCCTCGCCCCACTGAAGTGGAGAGGGGTATTGCAAAGAGCTCAGTCTGTCTGTGTGTATGTCTGCATTCATAACTACTGGCCCGATTTACTTCAAATATTTAAATAATGTCAGAACCAACCGTACCTAGGTCCTCCCGAGGTTTGGTGCTGATCCGCCGTACCACATGAATTCTGGATTCTAATCTATTTGATTTTGTGTCTACTACCCTCTCTTTTTAGTGACAAAAACTAGAGACTAAACAGGTCTGACAGTTACTGATACACTTTGGTCCTATCTATTAGCTGCTGTCATTAAAATTTCAAAGCATAATCTGTCTTGACCCTGAGAAAACTATGTAGTATGTCACATTCTGTGTCCCTGATTATTAGAAGATATCACAGTGAAAGTAGCAATAGGGTATTGCAATGAGCTCTGTTTGTATTTCTGTCTGTCTGTTATCTGATGTATATTTTTTATGGTTGGATCTGTAACTAGTAGCACCTCCTATATCCAAGACTGTGGTCTGGATCAATTGAAGGTCACTAACGTCCAATGTTGAATTGAGCACATGTTGATAAGAAATGATCCTCTAAACATATACACCTCACCTGTAATGGTGTGGCGCTGACCCAGACATGAGATCAAATTTAGGTCATTTAGTGGTCAAAAGGATTAAAATACCTAAATAGGTAGAAATTACTACAATTAAACTTACTAACAGCCACTGACATTTACAACGTTCATTAGAGGTCATTAGGGTCAAAAGTTTCAATGAGCCAATATTGATCATGGTATCTAAACATAAAACAAATGTAACCCTAAGAATCTGGTGCTGATCTTAACTTGGGGTCAAAAGTCAATAAGTGGCCATTAGGATAACAATATTCCAAGTCAGTTAATACTTAAATTGAACTTAATGCAAATATATTCATTGAGAACCAATGACACCTCCCACATTCTAGTCTGGAGTCAGGGGTCACTTGGGGGTCATCAGGGTCAAAATTTATTATTTATGTTGTTAGCCCTATGTAGACCATCTTAAGTCTGCTAATACACCGTAACTCAAGATTCAGATAGTTTGATATAAAAATCATAGGCGAGGGTGAACCCATTTACGATTGCCTTTTTTACAATAATTTGTAACCAATGTAAATGTGTCGAATGATTATATCTTTTGTTTGTTCTATATTTTTGTTAATAAGTTTGATAAAGATAAAGACGACAATGATGGCAGTGTCGACGACGACAACAGTGACGATGTTGTTGATGATGATGATGATGACGATGATGATGATGATGATGATGGTGGTGATGATGATGGTGATGATGATGACGATGATGATGACGACGACGATGCTGATGATGATGTTGATGATGATGACGACGACGACGACGATGATGACGACGACGACGACGATGATGATGGTAAGACTGACGGATCTGAAATCGCGAGAATCAAGAATAAAAGAGGCCTACTAAAAAAATTAAAATGTTCCACGCTCGGATAAAAATTTCCAAACATGCAACAAACATTTAAGCCTGATGATCAAAAAATAGTTTGATATTGTAGAAACAAACCTCAGTCAGACGAATAATTATAGATAAAATGTACCATTGAGAATTTGCATTCCAGCTGTTTTTATTTACAAGAATAAGCAAAATGTATATTGAAGGAAGACAACGATCCTTAAAAGAGCAGAAAACAGAGTTATACGTTGGGAAAGACGGTTACGCATCCAGAAAGATGGCTACGCGTCCAGAGACGCGGATACGCCTCTGGTTACGCAATCCAGGGTAAGCACCCAGAAAGACGGTCACGCGTCCACAGGACATTTCAGCATCTAGAAAGGCAGTTATGCTTCCAGAAAACACGGTACTCAAGAACCAGTCATGTTAACAAGAATAATCATATTGCTAGAAGTAACAGTGCTTTTTTTGCTTGCCTAGTCAAAAAATTGCATACTCAACATTGAACAGGCAAACAAAAAGCATCATTAAATTTCAAAATCAGCATTATAAAATATCTAGATGTAATTATATAGAACAGAAGGTTGCTGTCAATTATAAATTACTAAATTAACCATTATAATTCCAGTAGCATATCGAGAGGGGGTGCTTAAGGTCCGCAACCTCCCCTCACTTCAGAGGTAAACCAAAATAAAATGAGCACGTAGATATGAAGATTAGGGCCTCGAACACCCTCTTCAGAAGAAAATGGACACCTCCGTCGTGTCATATGTAACGGGCCATAAATTCACATAATCCACCAAAGGCGTAAAATGAAAATAAGGTTTTCACTTCTCAAAATCCCATTAATGTTGAGCAATTACTGGATATACTTCTAGTGGCGTTCACACACACACAAAAATCGAGATTTGAAAATCGATTTTTGCATCGTGATGGAAATTTCGAATTTTGTGTTTGAACAGAAAAAATTCAAGAACTCTTGCAATCGCGATCCAATTCGCAGTTCTTTTTGCGATTTTTCAGAATCAACGCGATATTTTGCCGCTCGCTGTGTCTGTCTGTTGCGCGTGATATATTCCGTGTGTGTGTACAAACGCTCGCCACAAAATCGATTTTTGTATCACGATTCATAAAAAAGATTTTGAAATCTTGATTTTTCTTCATGTGTCAAAAAATACTGTAGATTAAAAATTGTAACTGCAAATAACGTAATGTAATAGATATGTAAATTAATGTTAAATAAAATGATAAAATGAGATGGACCATAAAAAAATATATTTTTAGACATGGTAAAAATACATTTTTTTATACAGTTTAATTTACAAATGACAAATAAGGCTCTGCTTAAAGCTCAAGTCCAGACTATCAAACTTATTTGACAAAAATACTTTTACATGCCTATATATGGTCATGATGATATCACATCATGGCCATACAAGAATATATCATTACCATATATGGTATCAAAGTTTTTTGTCAAAAAAATTTGGTAGTTTTGGATTGAGTTTTAGCATCACAAACCCTGAACTGGGCAAAATTGTTTTAATACGTAATTCAAGTAACATATTTAAAAAAAAACATTGGTGGTTGTATGCATCGTAACGATCCAATTACATTTTTGTTTATGTCGATCCAAGACAAGTCAATAGATACACTCCTGTATATTACCACATTCCCGCTGCTAAATTTCCTTTGCGGATCTGTTTTGGTTCAGGTAGTTTTTGGCTAAGTTAATGTCCTAAAAGCTTGGATTGAATTTATTCATAATCAGTCAACAAAATACATAAAAAATACAAGTTAAATTAACGTTAGGTGTACATCCCCATTTGGAGGTTTTGTCAAGTTTTATCACAATTGATACTGTAATTGGATTAGTTTCTACTTTATCGTTTAGGTTTACCAAGGAGTTATACTCCTTGGGTTTACAGTACATGGCTATCCTTAGTACATATTTATATTTATTTTAAATAAATAAAATTTAATGTGATAAGCCAGTGAGGTCGTTAATTCAAAATTACCCTACATTTCTTTGAAAATATAAGAGTAAATTAAAAAACTCACTTATGGGAATGAACACGTAATGAAAATTTGATAAACAACATGACACTGATTTCACATACAGCCCAAGAAAATAAGACAAATCTTGACCTGCGAATTATGCAAACGAGACAACCCTTTGAAAAAATTAACTCTGTTAACATGGTAGATAATGGTAGTGAAAAGGTAGATAAAGGTAGTTAACAGTGTTAACCCTTTAAAAACTACCATACACCATTGTGTTGTAAACTGACACTATGACAAACAACAATTACTTATTGAGTTCACGATATCAATAGCATCATCAAATATACTACCTAGTTACTAGGTAGTTCTCTGTGATACCAGGTAGTTCCTAGTAATTTAACATGGTGGATCAACCTTGTTGGAGGGTGTTATTTTTTCGAAGGGAAGTATGATGACTTTATTAATTCATAGTACATGCAGTGCATTTGGTCTGGAACTGAAAAATAGAGTGAAAATTGGTGTATCCTACTAGACTTTTAGATGTCATGAACTGGCTTTATAATTCCTAGTCATGATCATTGCATAGAAAAAGCAAGGATATTGGCAATTTATATATTGAAAGAACTTGTCTTGTCCACCACCTCAAATTAATTATTCATAAGACCACCTTGACTGATCCTGCAAAACAAAAACAGTAAAATATAAATTATACTTTAAAAACTAGAACAAAAAACAATCAGTATTTAAATTCATTCTATTCAGTCAAAAAATAAGAATTTATAACCAATTCCACAAGAAGTCTCACAAACTGCTTATATACAGAATGATTCAAAAGGGAAACTTGTAAGGACTTTAAAAGTAAAATGTATAAAACTTTATTTTTGTCCATGCCCAACTAAACCAAAATTTTAAAAAATCAGGGTCGGCCTTTTTTAATTTTCAAATTTTCCAGAATTTTTGGTAACATACATAAATTTGTCCAGAAATTATAACAAATACATAAAATTATCCCATTAGTAATTCTAAAAGTTTCATATAAAAAAATTCATATAGGAAATAAAATGCAGTGTTGAAAGCACAGTAAAGCCGGAATTGCCGTCGTCACACTGCGTCGTGCGGCGGTTGCACGAATAAACCGTCGCTCCCTCTCCATGTGGTTGCCAGACGCGATGAAAATCTAATACTCAGCCAAAGGTTTTTTTTGTGATTTCACTGTTGAATCATTAAAAAATAAAAAGCGTCGGCCGACAAGTAGAAAACTGTCATCACGTCTGAAAACCACACACACAGGGAGCGACGGTTTAGTCGTCCGACCGTCGTACGACGCAATGAGTGCCCGGCTTAACAGGTAAAAACAAAATATTCTCAACCGAAAGATGCAAACTTTATTCTGTGCTTGGTCAACATAACGATTATGTCTAATGGTACAGAACTTTTTAGAGGGCGATAAGCTAGGTTAGCACAGATATCAGCATCACTCAAGAATTTATGAGCTGGGAAAATGGTGGCCATTGCACCTTTTATACCTCATACAGGTGCAATTTAGCAATACCAATTTTTTTAATATTGTAAGCAGAAAATGTGATGTATTTTAGATATTTTTCTCATTGTTTTGATATTTTTCTTATAATTATTTTGTCTTGTTTTTTTGTGATACTATATTGATTTTGGTGAATGGAAGACTTTTAATTAAAAAAACCCCAAAATATTCAGGTAAATGGTGATAGTTGGTTTCTCTGCATGTGTTTTCATTGCTTTTAGTTGAAGGGGTATTCATTCCAAAATTCAACAAGATAAAAATTCTGTAGAAATTTACTTGTTTATTTTATTTATGAATTTGAATATAAAATAGTAACATCTAAAATATGTTATTTTATTGTTGACAACACAGAATATTGAAAGGAATGGGCCTTTAAAATCAATGACATTAATTTTGAAATTAACTTGTTCATATCAAAGTAACATTAAATTTAAGAACTTGAGAATAGAAATTCGTGTATTTAAAAATTGTTTAATAACATTTTTACACTGAAAAATGATAAAATACAAGAGACTTCCAGCCTTTTTGAGGTTTTTCGCTGATTTTTAGAATATAACATTACAATATTGGGGCTAAATAATTTTAAAATACCCTAATTTCTAGTCACATGGTCATATCTTATATTTTTTTCCAAACTAGCAAGTTAATTTCAAAATCCATTTTTTGTTATTTTTCAAGTGACAATACATCTGTTGAATAATGATAATGGAATGATAATGATCAGATAATGATCAGACATTTATACTGCACCAATTTCAAATTCATCAAAAGTACAGAGTGGACTAGATGTTGCAAATTCAATGACTTGCTTCTCACTAAGGGTCACATCATGTCCTTTGCAGCTACTACATTAGTGCACATTTTTCTGTACAGGGGTCATGTATGGACCAGTGCACCCAAGTAACTCCCTTCTCATCTCGCAAGATGTACTAGGTTCTTTACAGTGCACATCAGCCACTTGTGTACACTGAGCTTACGGTTATAGTCCGAGAGGACTTGTTCCACCACCAGAACCATGGTGCGAGCGGGCCTCAAACCCATGTTGATTTTTTTTCTATGGTTCACGGTTCCCCTGCTTTAACCGCTCGGCCATAAGACTCACACAATAGGAGTTTCTTATGGGTTATTTTTTATTAGTAATGCATTTAAAACTAGAAGCTTTTAAAAGTGGGTTCCATAAATTTCTGTAATTATTTACCTTTTGTATATTCTCTGGTTTGAGTGTCATTGCCTTGGTATCATACTTCTGAGCCTCTTTGTTTATACCATGGATATATCTATTAGTATTGCTTAATATTTCTGATTGTCCATTTATCGTATACTGATTTTGTAAAACTTCAATATTTTTATCTGGCTGTTGTGAGTTCCAGTTGTTATCTGCAGCTGAAGGGTTTGTCCAGGCTGATAACAAGATGTTTGGATCATCCCGTTCTGTTATCATCTTAACACGAGAGTTACAATTTGCATTATAATCTGACTGGTTTTTATGACTTTGTGATCTAGTCTTGTTTGTATTTAAGTTCCCAACTTCCAGACATTCAAAACAAGTGCAGACATTGGAACCTGGTATTACCCGTAGACCTTTAGAGCAGCCAATGAATGAATTAGGCTTCAACATTCGCTCATTCAGATCTGACGAACTAATATTTTGTTTACTTCTACAACCAGTTTTTCCAGACCTAAGATCAGATTGGAGTAGATTCTGGCGTGGAATTTGCTGGTTAAGCATAATACTGTGCAGTTTAATTGCATCACTTTTGTCTGAAACATTTGATGAGAGCTTAGCATTGTCTTGTGCCAAAGCTGGTGGACCTCTCAATACTCCAGGACCTGCATGTGTGTAAGATTGTCTTATCAAGACAGGACCTGCTGGTGGTATGTCCAACTGGTGTGGCTCTCTCAATTTATATGGAGCCTCTCCTGTACGAATCTGTATCTCTCTTGTTAATGCTACTAGACGGGCATACTCCTCCTCTTTGGATAACCCTTTATTGCCAACATCACTAGCACTGAGTGCAGACTCCATTCTCTGCAAATAAAAAAAATACATCAATAAATTAAACAAAGACTTCATCAAGGATCAATATAATATCTTGTTTGAAGATTTTCATGGTGAGATATCAATAAACACATACCATTTGTGGTACACCATGTATGTAGTTGTAAGCTACTCAACGTTTCATCCTCAGGAGCACTTCCTCACTCCTGAGGAGGATCGAAGCACATCAATCGAAATGTTGAGTAGCTTACAACTACATACATGGTGTACCACAACGCTATTTATTAATATAATAATAATCAGGCATTAATATCTTATGTGGGAGCAGTTGGCACAGCGGTTGCAGCTTAGAATCCCAATCGAGAGATCGGTGGTTCAAGACTCACTCACGCCAGTTGCTTGTGCACCTGAGCAAGCCACTTTACTCGCATTGCTTCAGTCTACCCAGCTGTACGATGGGTACTGGCAAACTGCTGGGAAGTAACCTGCGATGGACTAGCGTCCCATTCAGGCGGAGTATAGGCTCTCATTTGCTTCACGATACTGAAACTAGAAATAAGCTCCAGCCCTATGAGCATTCAGGCTTGGACAATGGATTTACTTAGTACTTACTATTAACATCTTATCTGTTATGTAATACATCATAAAAATAATATATGTGAGGTGTCACCACAAAATGAGTCGTGTTGTACAGAAAACCAAAATTGAGTTATTGTTGTATTTGGATAGAAGAGACTATAAGCTTTAAATTGGTTTTTAAATAAGGTTCATAGCTTCGGAATAACCAGAGAAAAATCATTTTAAAACATAGAAAACACACTTTGGAGAAAATCGACTTTAAAGAAACAACTGTTGATTTTCTGTCTGTTTTTCCATTAATTTTGAAAAACAGCCTTTACAAAATGTACTTCAAAAACATGTTTATTGTAATAAATAAAAGCAGGAAGAATGTAATCATAAAATTTAATTACTAAACTTAACAAAACAAAAGAAATCTCATTTTTGTGAAATTATGACTTTCTGTCTATTTTTGTGAATATCTCAAAATTACCTGGTGTACAACAAGACTCATTTTGTCATGACACCTCACATATATTCTGTTATTTTGTAGTATTATATAATAATATTGACTGGAGGAAGGGCATGGTTCTGAAAATAGGCTATGAAAATAGAGATAAAAGCAAGCATATATTGCATACATGATCTTTAAAATGCTACCCCTCTATTGACTGTACCTCTCATAATCATCTACCTCCCATAATCGGACAAGGGCATCAGTCCATACTTTCCATTATTTATTGTAAAGCCTAAAATAACTAGTGTTGCCTATACCCAAACTTTCTGGCTAAGTACATTTATTTCAGAAATGCATAAAATAATTTAAGAAATTACATCTCTTCTTTATTTACAAATGCATCTGAGCTTCATGCTTATAATACAAGATTTTCCCAGAAAAATTTTATATGCGATGCATCACCTCCTCTAAGACGTTCGTCATTTTTTTATAAACGGGCCTAAACTTTGGAATAATATTTCTTCGTTTTTAAAAAATATATTTTCTGTCTCATCATTTAAGTTTCATTCCTTCATTTTAAAAAATATATTGTCTGTCTCATCATTTAAGTTTCATTACAACAACCTCTTGGTCTCGGTATGGTGAATAATGGTTCCTTTTTATATTCTTTTCGTTTTTATTCACACAATTCACGGTTGAGTTACAAAAAGTTTTTTATTGAATATCTTCTGGATTTTATTATTTCTTTTATTCATCTAATTTTATTGTATTTATTTTAAAGCATTATATGTTTTTGTTGTTGTTTAATCTGATTAACGCAGGTGACCATAGCTTAAAGTTTATAACTTATTTTGGTCACTTTCAACCTTACTTGTATTACTAAAAACAAACCTGATTTGAAATATATTTATGTGGCAAATGAAATAAAACAAACAAATACATAAGTTATCCCAAAATTATAAGAAATTGATTTTTTATTAAAAAGAATACAGCAAAATGTCAAATTTGCAAAATGCCGTGCTAAGGCAACTTTTTTTTAGGCATAATGATGCAATACACCTTTAAGAAACTAACCTTACTAGCACGTTCTCCCATTCGTTCGTTTGTAAATATTGGAATTCCACCGTTGCTTCTTCCAATGTATCTGTTTACAAATGCCGGATATTTTGGCTTCACAAAACCATTTGAAGCTCTAACCGAATTTAAATTTTGTTTAGTTGACTACAAAAGAAAAGTGTTAGATTACAAGTTAATATGGTTACATTTTTATTTAGCTTATAATGGCATATAAATTACGGACGGACGGACGAACGAACGAATGAATTAACTGATGAATAGGTAGATGAACAGAGATGCATGAATGAATGAATGAATGGTGGGACGAATGAATGGTGGGACAAATGAATGAATGGTGGGATGAATGAATGAATGAATGGTGGGACGGACGAATGAATGAATGAATGAATGGGACGAATGAATGAATGGTGGGACGAATGAATGAATGAATGGTGGAACGAATGAACGAATGAATAGGCAGATGAACAGAGATGGGTGAATGAATGGATGAAGGAATTAATGGATGACGGGACAATTGAATGAATAAATGAATGAATGAATGAAAGAATGAACGAAGGGATAGATGGATGGATGGATGGATGGATGAATAAACAAACGAATAAATTAATAAATGAATTGGTGAGCAAAAAGATGACTGAATTAATGGAAGGAATGGATGGATGGACGAACAAATGAATGAAATAACGAATGAATAATTGAGATGGATCGGTTTATTAAATCAACCAGTTTCTTAAGAATTAAAATGTTGATGAATAGAATATATTGTCATTGAAAATGACTAAAAATCATGATGATTATTTTTTAAAGTAATAGCTAAGTCAAAATTTGATAATATTATTTTGTGTATTTTTTTTACCCAGAACAGTGATGGCAATCTTTAAAAACAGGCTTTTTTTTAGCATTTAATGGTGACAAACAATGTAAATAATTGTAAATACTCTATTTCCTAGATATATAGTCTAGATACATTTTGTTCAAGTATTTTCAAAATCATATTTTTATCATTCTTGCAAGTGACATTAAAAATGCTAAAAGATTTTTCGAAATTGGCCATTTTTATATTCGGTGGTCAAGGTGTTGGTTTATGGTGGAAGGGGAGTTAATTGGTAATCTGCATATAAATTCTGATGTCATATGATTTCATGACAGCTTTTTTATCAAAAAATCTGTGAAAAAGCTACTTTTTAGCCAAGAAATTCCTAAATTAGATGTGATTTTTTACACTGGATCCCACTGAAAATACATGAAATGTATAAAATTATCAAAAGTTTGGATTTCTTTCATTTTATAAACAAACACAAATTAACATTTCAAGTCGGTAAAATCATGAGAAACATACATTTAAAAAAATTAGTTTAAAATATAGAGGCCGTATAATTGAAGGAGATTTTTGTTATTTTAATGTTGTAAATACTTCAAAATTAATAGGGAAAATGAAGAGGGGGAATGTAGTATAAGCTAATATTTTTAAACAATGATTTATTTTGGGGCCAGTAGTAAAAGGCCCACGCCATTCAAAAACATTTTGTTGGGCCAGATAGTACCGGGCCCAGGCAGCGAAAGATTAATAGAAATTTGGAGGTATGAATGAAAGTTGAATTGTATATAAACATTGACAGAATATTGTTTGTTATAAAAATATTTAATATGTACAAAAACTTTTGTTAGGCATCTTATAATTGCAGTGTATTATGTTACATTTTGCTATGTGTGCAGTTACAGATAACAGTATTGAGAACAAAATATTGAAGTGATTGTTTTTTTTTTGTTTTGTTATAAACAGTAATTGTGCAGAAATATCAGATTTAAATATAACATTTATAAAAAAAAAACAATATCATACAAAATTAACACATTATTACATCATCACAAATTAGACAGTTATTAAAAGTTATCATTATATACTATTACTAAAAAGATAAACATAACATTGTTAGAAAAATGTTGTTGCAATAAAAACATATGTGCACCATGTTTAACCTGTCACATTAAAATTAACCAAACAGATGAATCTGAAAATGAAAATGATTTAGTGCAAATATGTAGATGCTAGTTCAAAACACTAGTATTTATATTTATGTTAATATAGGGATCCTATTTAAAATAACAACACACATGGAGATCGATTGATATAAAGCAGTTGGCAAAGCGGTGGCATTTCTAACTTCCAATCACAAAGTCGGTGGTTCGAGGCTCACTCTGATCAGCTGTTTGTGTTCCTAGACAAGACACTTTATTCATGTTTCCTCTCTCCACCCAGGAGTATAAATGGGTACCTGGGAGGAAGAATTGCCACATGTGGTGATGACAGCTGTAACATTGTGCAATATATTGTATTTCATGGGCATTTGTTCTAATGACTGGGGTAATAATTGTGAAGTGCTTAGAGGGCTTAGAAATAAGCACTATATAAATGTCATATCATACTATTATAAACAATTCTTTATGAAGATTGTGATGACTGATGAACAGGATAACCAGAATTGGCAAAAGTAAGCGATACAACTGTATGAAAAGATTCAATTTCATTGGATATCTTTAAAATTACCACTCAAGAGGGCCATGTCGAAATTATCCTGCTGCAGTTGGTGTATAGTAATTCATTACAACAGTATTAGTTCAAAAGCTGGGACCTAACCTCCTCACATCACAAATACCCCTAAAGACCCCACACCCGAAC
>JAOTQE010055136.1:0-20044 GCA_025631205.1 Nesometra sesokonis
CACATGCTGTTGATAGTTTCTACTTTAGCTGACGTTTCTACATTTGCTGGAATTTTCTACATTACCGGTTGTAACAGCACATGCTTTCACTAGGGTTTTAAAGTTTGTATAAGACCTTTAAACTAGGTGTACACAAAACCTGTTTGATTATTTATAATATGTGCTGGTTCAACATTCAAGTGTTGGAGCCTGATTGTTAATGAGTTGTTTTCTTATTGTTTCATGGTTTAAACCTAACCAAACCTGGCTCTTTTTTCATGACGTGCACTTCCACAATTCCTTCTGAAAGATGGTTAACAAGCTTGTCTTCTAATTTGATGTCCTGAGTACTAGCAACTTCCTCTTTTTTATTACTTGCAGTGCCACAATTCCTTCTGAATGATGGTTAACGAGCTTGTCTTCTAATTTGATGTCCTGAGTACTAGCAACTTCTTCTTTTTCATTACTTGCAGTGCCACACTTCTTTCTGAAAGATGGTTACAAGCTTGTCTTGTCTAATTTTATGTCATGGTTTAAACTTAGCCACACCTATTTCTTGTTCTTGACTTGCAGTGTATGACAATTCTTTCTGAAAAAATGGTTAACAAGCTTCTTTACTAATTCGATGTCCTGGAAACTTCTGTATCTTTTTCAAAAGTTACAGTGCAACTCCTGTAATATAACCTCACTTACAGTATGTGACAAAATGAAAAAATCTATTAAAGTGTAGGTACTGTATAATTCTACTTTACTTTGCATTTATCCCAATGAATATTATATTTTTTGTTGATTTTATAGAAACAAAGTATTACTTTCTCAAGTTATTGGTGGTTTTCATGGGGAGGAAGATGATGTTTCTGATGTTGATGCAATGTCATTGATTATAGCAGCAGGGAAACTCATTGCTGGCTTCCGAAAAACAAGGTAAGTATTTTTACAAGAACACTTCAAACACAGTGGTTTAGATATAATATATAATAGCAATAATAGCTAGATTTTGAAACAGATAACTATTAAAATCTCCTGATTTCACTCAAACAATCTAAACCTAAAAAGATGCATTATAAAATAGGAAATAATAATGATGATGATGATGATGATGATGTTGATGTTGATGTTGATGTTGATGTTGATGTTGATGTTGATGTTGATGTTGATGTTGATGTTGATGTTGATGATGATGATGATGATATATATATGTATATTAAATCATGGATTTGTTTAATTTCTATTGCCTGGTGGCCTAAAGAGTTAATAAAGTCGGAAATTGGTGCAAATTTAATGAAATGATGATATGGGGTCATGTGTGTATCAAAACAAACTAATGTCTTGTACAAAACATACAATTTTAATGGTAATTGGTATATTCAGATAGGAGATATAAGTTATAAATCATTTTTGTAAATTAAATTTATATAACTAGAGAAAATAATTGTTAAAATTGAATGTGAATTATTGAAAACAACATGTTGAGATGAGAGCTTGTGTGTCAATGCAGTCACCAAAGAAACATAATGACACTGGATTACTGCAATAACTGCAGTAGACTAGATAGCAATAGATTACTACCATACCTGAAGTAGAATAATTTTGACATGGTCCTAGATTCTAAGGTTTAAACTTTAAATTAAATTTAAGGTTTAACAAGTCATTTTTTTACTTTGTATTTTTTAAAATTTAAATTTACAAAAATTATTAAATATAAAATATTTTATATTTTTAGAGCATGTAGCCCAGCACCAAGACCTGTATTGTCAAATATTGGAAGACTCATTGCTGAAACAAATGCTTTAAATAATGTTGAAGAAGGTGTCTGCAAACATCTAACCGAGGTAATTGAAACACGATTATTTACCATAACAGTGTAAAAATCTTGTATAATATAATATTTGGTAAATTTGATTAAAGTATAAACATTGCCAGGAGCAAGCAATACGCATAGAACCGAACAGATAAAAAGTTCTTACTCCAACATTGACAAACAATGTAAACTAAATTTTAAAAATAATTAAAAAGATTTACTATACAAACAATACACAGCTATATAAACTAAAGTAATACAAATGAAAATAAATGAACTATATATTGAAGAAGTTCTATGTGTATGATTTTACATTCACACAATGGAACAAACAATATTATATTGTTTGAACAATGTGTCCATTTGACACCCATTAAATGCAGTATCCTTATTTTAAAAGACGGCACTAGGTACTTGTAGTTCTTTTCATTTCTAAGAAAACATGTGTCAAACAACATCATTCTGAACTGTTTGACTGTTCATCATGTCTGGAATTTAGATCTGTAAAATATTTCAAAATACAATGGAATGTAAAAATTTAAAGAGAGGTAAACTAGATTAATTATTTTATTTATTTTGTAACATCCAACAATTTTTTATTGCCACTAGAGGAAGAGAACTATATCATGGTGTGTAGATCAAGTCTAATTGTGAGCCTTAGGGAGTGGCGCTGGGTGTTTGGTTGTGGGGAAGGACCTGGTGTGTAGTCAGGTTTGAACCTGCTACCTTGGGATTTAAATGCAAGCATATTAACCACTAAACAATAATGTAACATTAACTTTATATTTTTATTGGAAATATTACACTTTTTTTTTGCAATGTACAAAATAATTCCATCATGGTTTTTACATATATATTTTGATAATTTTATATTTCCAGATGCTCTTGCATGTACCAGGTAATGCAGACAACAAACGAAAAGAGAAAGAACTGGCGCCAAAGGAAGTAGAAGAGAAAAGAACTATACAGTCTGCAGGAAATGGTGAAAGACCAAAAGGATTAAATAAGGCTAAATCATGCTCTTTTATATAAACGTTTCCAATTAGCTGCAAAAGATGCTGAAGGATAAGAACATGGCTAGATTTTGCTAATTGATTTGGAGAATGTAACAAACTTCAGAGAATGTAAAAGGATCGAGAAAACTAACATTGTTGAATATGGCTAGGTCTTGCTAATTGATTTGATGAATCTAACAAACAGCAGAGAATATAGTTGGATTAAGAGGACTAAAAGGGTGAATATGGATAGATGTTGTTCTTTGGTTTGAGTTATTCAACAATCTGTAGAGAATGCAGATAATGTTAAATGATTAAGAATACCAAAATGGTTGAATATGGCTAGATCTAGCTCTCAAATTTGTTTGAGTTTCCAGCAAATTAAAGACCAAAATTGTTGAACATGGATAGATCCTGCTCTTTGATTTGAGATATTCAACAGTCTGCAAATAATGTCTCCAGAAGACCAACCGAGTTAAATATGACTAGGTCGTTTAGGAACTTTTAATAAATATTTTTTATATTTACTTGTTAAATGTTTTGAAACTAAAATTCTTAAAACCATTAAAGATAAGGAAGATATATGTTTTAAATATAACTATAGAATTTTATTAATACTGTACACAATTTTAAATGTACATATATTAAAATAATATAATAGAGTAAATAATATAAAAGAGTAATATATAGAAAATTATTGCTGCATTATACCTTGATTATTTATAATAATACTGTAATATACAATAATTAAAACTAGGTTTTATAAGAAAAAAAAATTATTGCCGAGTTTGCTTTAAATACTTTTCTGCTTATTGTAGCTGATATATTTAACATAAAAACATCACTTGTACTTCAAAAGAAAGATATAAATTATTTTTAACATAAATATTTATAGATTTTCGAATTGCAATCAAATTTTTATAGCCATCTTACATTTATTATCAAGTAATCCCGACTCGGGCAGCGTTGTGTAACGAGGGGCCTGATCATAGATGTTGAGGTTGTCAATCCAAATTGTATGACGGATGGGCCACAACGACTGAATTCTATGGGAGCTTAAAAGTGCCACCCATATGTTCAGTTAATGAGATAAATTCTCTCGTATATACATGTTAGAAGAAATAAGTATTTGATGTGTTGATATTTCTAATCATGTATTATCTTATCAACTCTCAAGAAGGATGTAGATATAAGATCGAGGATCATGTAGTCATCTAATCTAAAGACTGTTTACATGATGAGATCCATGGTTGCATCATGTAATCATCTCTCCTAAATATGTATACATCATGAGAAATATCACGTCAACTAATCATCTCTCCTAAAATATGTACAATTATTATTGTATATTTGCCAATAATTATCACGTTGTCTACACATTCTGGATGGCACTTTTACGTTTTTATAGAACTCAGATAAACTGCCACAAGTCTACAATTAGGTATACAATTCCGCCTATGTTTGTGTCAGATGATTTTGTTTTCACGAATATTAAGCCGAATTGCCGTCTTGGTTCATTGCATATACCGTAATAGCAATTTTAATTATCACTAAAAAAAATATTGTAAAGTTCCTAGATCGACCGTCGATATACGTAGGCTCTATATAAACGTTATAATTATTACTAGGCATTATCTCATAGAAAAATCTAAAGTACACTAATATGGTATTTTTTTTATTAGTTACACAGTTTATTGTCATTTCAATACGGTTTCGTAGACACCATCATCAACCACTTGATATTGACGCTTTTCTTTCTGTTCTACTTCATTCACTTACCGGTAACCATCTTCATTTTATCACCTTAATACGCGCAGTTATCCCATAGCATTATGATAGTACTAAAACATGATGCTTTCTATTATTTACACATTTTATTTGCATTTATCTCTATACGGTTTCGGAGACAACATCATCAACCACTTGATTTTGATTCTTCTCTTTCTGTTCTTCATATTTCACGTAACCATCTTCATTGTTATAAACTTAATACTTAGAGTTATCTAATAGCATAATCTTTAGTACAGTACTAATATTACTAAAACAGAATGTTTTCTGTTAGCTACACAGTTTGCATTCATTTCAATACTGTTTCGTAGACACCATCATCAACCACTTGATGTTTGCTATTCTTTCTCTTCTACTTCATATATCACGTACCATCTGATTATCATCTTAATACTTTCACTATCTGAGCATAATCTATAGTACTAAAACATGATGTTTTCTATTATTTACAGTTTATTTGCCTTTATTTCAATACGGTTTCGTAGGCACCAGTATCAACCTCTTGATATGGATTATTTTCTACTTCATATTTCACGTAACCATCTTCATCTTTATTATTATCAACTGCCTGATATTTGCTCTCTTTTCTCTCCTCCATGTTATACTCCATGTAACCATCTTTGTTGATTCCCTTTCGAACATTTTTCGTCGTCTGCAATTTTCTGTTAGCTCTGTACATCATAAAGCAGCAACACAATGTTACAATCAAACTTAATACAAATATAATGTTGCCGGCAGTTAAGTATTTAATGATGTCGGGATTGTCTTCATTAGACCTTGGGACAAGATTGTTGTCGGTGTCCGTGATTGCCATTTCAGTTGAGCTTGGCCCATTTGTTGTCTCTTCTTTTAACATTTCTAGTTTAAGAGAAATATTTAAAGCTTTTGCATCTGACGCTACAATGCTGCATGTAATATTGGCGCCATTTAGTTCTTTTGACAGACGGTTTATGGCAATAATTTCATGATTTTGATTTGATACGATTACTTGAAATTCTGCATCGTTAATCTGATGACTCACCTCAGTTGATCCAACGTACCAAGTGAAGTTAACAGCCGATAGGTAGCTTGTTGCGTCACATGTAAATAGTACCGTCTGACCTTCTGCAGCAACTCCTGGTGGATGCTGAGATAATGATATAGGTAAAGGAACAATCTCACAAGACCTATTATATGTTCCGTTGAAGATTGCCATACACGTGAACCTGACAAAGATGTCCGTTTGAAGATTCAACGGCAGAATAAGATTTCCATCAGCTGATGCGGATTGTAATTGTAAGATTCCATTCCTGTAAATCTGTAAAGTGTCGTCTGGAAGTGAAGAACAACTGACTGCTAATCCAGCAGCTGTGTGTATAGACATGCACGAAGGAGGACGTTGGGTAACTGGTAAAACCGTTAGGTAAGTTGTTTGATCACGTAGATCCATCTCACATGTACCGCTACCAATATAACCAGAGGTCCAGGCTTGGGACCATAAAAACATATTATATTCACCAGTATCATTGACTGACACATTAGAAATTGTTATTGTTATATCTACAGTGTCATCATAGTGTCTTGAACATGTTACATAAACATTCATTGCCTTGGAGTAAAATGCACAATTTTTATTATAATTTACAATAGCTATGTTACTGTCAACAGTCCCAACCATATAAAATGAATCCCGACATTCCGATGAATACCACATTCGAAATGTTATCGTCACATCTGTTCCTTCGTAGACTGTATCTCCTGGTAAAATCTCAATACCAACAGATGGTTGGAAGTAACACAACAGTATAAAGATCATCGGGTACCTCGCAGACCATGAGATATCCATCATTGGTGGCTTTTACATCCAAAATCTGAGGAAGATATTTCAACTACATACCTTCACTGGGATATTTAACGACTAGAAACACTGTCAGCGTATATAATTTATTATATTTTATTTCCTTCTGTTTAGGCATGTGAACATGATTGTACTAAATGACACTTCATCAAGATGCTAATTACTATCCACTAGGATGGCGCAAGTATCATCATCCTCAATATATTACAGTAACGTGTATCTAAAAAGTAGTTTCGAAAACCACTTACTATTTACTTGCTACATGTCCAAGTACTATATGGTGGTATCGGTTATTGTTAGGTTTTTAGACGAAATCTAATTTATTTCCTCCATGTTTCAAGCATACTTCCTCTATACTCCACTCTGTCCATTCGTCATTTTTTCGGTCGGTTGGTTGATCAGTCCCCATTACGTTTAATATTTATTCAAGTTCAATAGTCCAATTGGCTTGCAATTTAGCAGATAGTTTCCTCAGTAATTGAGAGCTTGGCGCAGCGGTTGCGGTTCAGAATCCCAATCGCGTAGAGCTAGGGATTTCGATACTCATGCCACTTTACTCGCATTGCTTTCAGTCTACCTAGATGATTGGTACCGGAAAATTGCTGTAAAGTAGCCTGCGATGGAGTAACGTGCCTATCCAGGGGGATAGCATACCGGTATTCTCATCCGTTCACACTACTGGAACTGGAAATAAGGTCCAGCTCTATGAGCCTTCAGGCTCAGAAAAGGATTTAATTTCACAGTAATGTAAGTTTATTTTTCCATTGGATTAGTCTGTTGGTCTCTCTGTCTGTCGGTTGGTCGATCTAGTTGGATTAAGGACACGTCATATATGTTTTGATATTTTTGTCCAATGATCCAATGGATATTAATGCAGGGGCGGATCCAACATAGGTGGAGAGAGGGGCCGAAATTTTGACGCCGAACACGTGTTTCTAGAAGGCTGGGGTTATTAAAGAGGGACTTAACATGCTTAAGCTTTCACCTAAAAACTGATCTGAAAATACTTTATATTTATATTTTTTGTGGTGTCAACAAAATAGGACTAGTAAATATAAATAAGTGCAACTTTGCTAAAGTGGACCACTAGGGGAAAATTAGGGTATATTAGTGCGGGTGGGGTGTTCACCCGAGCCAGGCCCCCTTTTGACTTCGGATGATGTTTTCAACATGAAAAACTTCTTTTTTTCTGCAATGAAGTACTTTTGAAGTTCTCAGATACCTAGTATAAACACATCTATTTAGAAAAATTGTCCTTTAATGATTAGATGCTTATACATGAACATATTTAAGCCGAACTGGGCAATATTATAATTATGAAATGTTCACTTGACCCAGTGGCCTAGACACTCTGATTATGGTATTCTTCTTCAGAGTTAAAGAAAATAAATTAACTATAAGAACATAAGATTACGTTCACTAGGTCCTCAAAAGACGTAAAACACTGATGGTGGTTTGGACAATCAACATGGCACCTCTTCTTAAAATCCTGGATTGAATGGAATATCACTTTTATTTGTTGTGATAGTAGTTTCCCTCAATATGGGTTTTAGCAGTGGGTAGAATAAACTTTATTGAGGTTGGTTGTGTTACAAATATATTTCTCTCGTTTTGCGGGATGTTCGCCTTAAGAAAGGGTTACCCAAAAGAGGAGTCCCCGTAGCCAAGGGGGTTGGCGGGTTCCCTGTAATTATTTTGGCCCCCAAGAAAACAAGTGAGCAAAAAAAAAAAAAACAAAAACAAAATACAAAAAAGAAATACTGTTTTTTGAGAAGCGCATGAAAATAGTCTACCGGATCACAGATAGGTGTTAGTAGTCTTATGGCAGTTCGGAAATTTGAAAAAATGCAGGTTAGAACTTGGGAATTAAAAACCTGCCAGAGACGTCGAACAGGCGAACTGATTTTATTTTGCTTGTCAACTAAAACTAAGATGTCAACACCGTTATGAACTCTATAAAGTGGACTATGGACTACACAGGGCCACTTAAAATTGTCTTCACCCCCACCCCCTCCCGCCCACAAGCGACCAGTCGGGCTACCGCGCTGGGGAGGGTTCTACTGTGTAATAAATATACCTAATATAGATTGTGACGTCTTGTGTTTGCCCATTCAATCTGCTGTCGCATAGAGAAATGAACAATGCATTGTCCGGTCGAAGTCCACATGATCTTTGTACCTTATGCAAACACAGACATAACAATGCATTGCTGAGTAATTGTGTTCAACCTGTGTTCTCAGCTGATACAAGGCCTAATGTGAAGTACATCGCTACCAACTTGTAAGTATTTTCGAATATGTATTTAATAGTATCTTCATAATGGAGGTTTCTAACAGTACAACTTAGGTTTTCTTGCTAAATAATCGTATTTTTAAAACCTTACAGCGTAGCCTACTAGGTCTACTATTATTGCACGGCTTCTAAACACTGATGATTAGCGATTATAGGCATACATTAAACCTACTATAACCAGCACACGTACACCTAATGTTCAGTAGCTGACCACTCGTACTAGATAACTCATCTCACTTTTGAAATGCGTCCAGAAATCTTTACTTCGATTTATCGGTCTGTCATAGAAAATTTGTTTTATAACCTGAGACTACTATAGAACCAAGTCTGTATTTAAAATTTTATGATACACATTAATTGTGATAATGCAATTTTTGATTAAAAACTGTAAAAAGAATCTTCATTTTAATTTGTTTGTATTACTTGAAACCTCTGCTTGTTTACTTTTGTAAATGTCCATTGTTGTTACAGCAATATAGCATTTTAATACATAAACTACGGTATACAACTTAAGACTTCGAAACTTGGCAATAACATTATTTCGAAAATTATGATAACTTTTACATATAGAATATTTGCAATATTTTCCAAATACAACGTGAAAACTCGAAACTGTTAATTTTGTTAAGCAAATGAACGCCTAGAAACCAAGAATCGAAGTTCTGAATATTAAAACCATCTGATTTCCGGGGAATTAGGCCTACCTGTTCGTCTTCGTCATAAATGAATAGCCACGTACCCCTCCACATATTCTTCTTTAAAAATAATGACACTGATCGAGACAAATTTCAGTAGCCTGAGGCCTACGAATTAATAAATTTAATCTTAATATTTATGAAAGGTAAATTCATTTAAAGTTAAAAAAGCAGGATCTAATTGTAAGGTACAGTAGGGCTACAAAATATTATTATATCCAAAAAAATGTTAATTACTGTTAGTTGCGGTTACTCCTAGAGGAAAAAGAATGTTGTCTTCCCGTTCCTTGAAACATTACATTTGATACAGAATGCCACGGGCAGATCCCAAGTCCGAGTGGGCGTGGCTCCCGTTTTGATTTTGACAATAAAAAAAACTAAAAACAAAAAAAAACGTTGTTTTCCCATTGTGGGTGTTCTGGTACACTGTTTAGGTTACAGTATGTACGGCCCATATGTATGTGTATTATTTATTTATGGTCCATACGCTCCTAATATAAGCGGCGGGGGGGAAGGGGCAAGTACGTTTGACGATAAGCTGCGCCCCCTAAATCCGCCCTGTATGCAGTCCCAATCTATGTAATAGGTAGTCCTATCCAGTAAGTATCTACAATAATAATGAAAAGTCTAGACGGTGTTGTACCAGGTATAAACGTGGTAGTATTCTGATGTAAAATAGTTTACACCACCCTGGTGTGTTTAAGGATCATGATATTAATGACAACAGTATGACCGGGTTACATCAATCAAAGATGAAGGTGACATTCTATATATAATAATAACATATTTATACAGGATGTACACACAATCAGATAATAATAATAATAATCTGATTTTCATTGCGGTCCTGTTTAACTTAATACTTATAAAAAGGAAAAAAATACATAAAGATAAAAGTTCGTCATGTTTCGTTATGAAAAAAAGTGATATTTATATCTATGTTTGAAAGAGTTAATCGATGACGAAAGCCTTAGTATGGTATAATATATAATAGTATAATATGGTATGTTATTCCATATTTTTGCACCTGCAACTTTAAAAGAAGAATTCATCTATGTGTATGTATATGGGTCATTTTTAGTATGACATTTGATCATTCAATTTCAAGTGGTGTCAATAATGTGTTAAATATGATTAAATGTCTACATGCAATCTAAAAATAGCGACGATTGATTTGAGATTTCCATATTACCGAAATGGCAATGTTAAACAGTTAAGTTGTTTATGTTATGGTTATGTTTATTTTATTAACAGAAATACTGTAGTAACGAAAATGACTGATTATAAGTTGGAATTTACTTCTACCGAATATACTGATTTAGAAGTGGATTCAAGGAGCGATGCAAATGGAAATGCGGATACAGTTAACGGTTCCACGCAACATGTTTCGACACCAACACAAAATAACGCATGTGGTACAGATTCCAATCCATCTCAGGTGTCATCAAATACTAATTTAAATTATAATGATACAAAATGTTCAAAATCTCAGAACAGAACTATAATTGCTTCCAGTCTTCTTCTATTAGTACTAGTGACTTCATGTACATGCAGAGGATACATACAAGGAATAGTAAGACTCGTTACACATTATTTACAATTGAGTCCAGCCAACACGTCAACCGTTCCTCTTTCCTTTGATTTTGGATTCATATCCGCAGTTCTGTTTGTAAGTTACAATGGCGGTAAACGTCACAGAAGTCGTTGGATATCAGTTGGGACAATACTGATCGGACTTGGTACCTTGATATCAACACTGGGATATTTTGTATCTAAAGATGAAATTGATGATTTGGGAGTTCCGTCACTTTCAATTCAATTATGCAATGTGAGTGATGGAGGTGAGAGAGCTGCTGATCCCGGACCAGGAACTCCAACATTGAGCTGGTTGTCAATTGGACTGATCATGTGTGGGTTTGGTGCAGCACCCCAAATCAGTCTAGGACTGACTTACATCTGTGACACTCTTCCGGTTAAGTACACGCCATTTTATATAGGTAAGTAACGCATTTTATTATGACAAGTTAGTGTTGATATTTGACCTCAGCCTGGTGAGGTGTCACATAAAGCTATTGGACTAAGACATTTTGAACGTTATAAATTTGTCAGATCCAGAATCGGGCTGGAATTTAACAAACTCATGTACACAGTTCTGTCAGGTTATGCTTCAGATAGGTTAATCATGTTGAAGAAATTACCTATAATATCTAATGAAGAAAAAAACGTTTATCCATGATTTTAGTATGATATTTTTGGCACTGTTGATGATCTGATCGTATATTCTTTCCACAAACACGCTTTTCCACAATGTGAAAGGCAGCTCCACTCCCTAAGCCTCATAATAAGACTTTTTAGGTTTAGAAAGCATGATAGCCTATACAATAGTTCCCATTAGGTGACGAGACAACATGTTTTTATGTGTAAAACAAAAGAAAAATGGAATATTAAATAAAGTATTTTGCAAACATTTTATCTTTCATTAAAAGCTGCAATATACACAGCAGATGGTTTAGGATACTTGTTAGGGGAACTATTAAGCTTCAACATGCGGCAAGAGGTGGAGAGCCTAACTCACGAACCTGTTACATGGGGATCAACCGTAATGAGCCGCTGGTGGACTGGCTTCTGTGTGAATGGTCTGGTTGTGCTAGCCCTTGGACTGGTGATCCTGACATTCCGGAAGATTGACACAACTACAGACGACGGAGAGTCTCCAGAGGTTCGACACATGTGCCAGCAACATGAAACATTTGGGAAATATCGACCAATTGCAGATGAAATCAGCATATCGACTAGTAAATGAATTCACCTTCTTTTTTTGATAATTTAATGTAGGTCTACAACTAAAAGGTCTTAAAGCTATGTCGTGGCGCATTGACGGTGTATTATGGCAGGAATCGCTTCTCTGTAAACTTCATTACGCTGCTACTAAGGTTGACGCGCAAAGATGATATGATTCATCTTGTGTAGCTTGGCACAATCTGTAACACAGAAATCTGTGAATAACCACTTCTACCACTGGCCAGAATGGTAGAGGAAGGCTACTGTTCATCGATATGCGACTGATGCGCTTACACTTACCCATAAATAGTTAACTGACAAGCAGTCTTTGGAAAAATTTGTCGAATCCAAAAGATCTGCAACTGTATTACGCTATCACTGAGGTTGGCTCAAAACCTGGAAAGATGATTCTTCATCTTGGCTAGCTTGGGACAATATGTAACACAGACGATCTGTAAATAACCACCTCTACCACTTCTCCCACTACCAAAATGGTAGAGGATGGCTAATTTTCAACAACAATGCGACTGGCGCACTTAAAATTGCCAATAAATAGTTACCGTAACTGGCAAGCAATTATAAAATGTTTCAAAAGTAAGAGATCTGCAGACTTTAGCTTAGACCTTAATTTAGCGTTTGTTTCCTTACTTATGTATTTTTTTTGCCATTAGCTATGCATAGTTATTTAGGATAGTTAAGTAACATAAATTTGACAACTAATTTTCTGGTTGTAAACCGATATTAATGAATTTTATTTTCAAGGCAGAGTTCGACCGAAGACACTAGTGCGTCTACTTCAAAATCCAACACTAATCAGCATTTGTGTTGCCCACGCTTTTGAAGGTGCCATTTTTTGTGGAATATATCAATTCTTGCCACCATTTCTAGAGAGAGACTACAGTGTAGGAGGAGGAGGAGTAGCAGATATAAGGATAGGTAAAGTAATACAAAATTTGCGGTACATCACATGTGTAGTTTAAAAATGTTGTGTTGAACTCCTCGACGTTGATCATCTCATGAAAGGGAGTATATATCCGGAAATAGAATATGTTTTTCACAAATATACATATAGTGTACCGCAAATTTCATATATTTATTGATATTTTGCCATGGAAACCTTCAAATCATGATAGGTAGAGATACTTCGCTTTACTGGATTGAATTCTGTGATTGAATTTTCATCAGAGGGGACCAATTCCGGATGGCGGTATACCACGATACTGAAATGGATCACCGGATGAGATTGCTTCAATCTTGTTAATGTTTAAAGCATAATCAAGTGATTATGTTACTGTATTAACCTGGTTGATAATGTGAAGAGCTATATTACTGAGATTCTTGGCCAAGGGACTTTATTTGTTTTGCAGTACAGTAACCTGCGATGAACTATATAACATTCAGGAAGCATTGCAATTTTTATCTGCACCATGCTACAAAAAAACTATAAATCAGAAAATGTAACCCATTACTGTGAAAGAGGATATATCTTTTGTTTACGAATAACTTTTTTTTTTACTCCACAGCAAGTGTGATAGTGTTTGGCTTAGCTATTGGCGGTATAATCGCAGCTCTTGTGCTTATCAGAGGCGAAGTACTGCAGCTTAGATCTCTTTGTAGACCAATTCTGATATTTGGGTTGATATCTTGGGGCTTGTACTGGTCTTTCTTTTCGCCGCATTGCAATGGAATAGAGATTTCTCCATACAAAAACAGGTATGATTTTGCTAATGTTAAAATAAACAGCAGCGTTCTTTTATTGACATTTCAATTACACTGAAAAATGTTGTACTCTTTCAATTTCCTGTCCCGGAGCTTGTAGACCTATTATTAGAATTTTGCACAATTATAGTTATCTGCATCCAGACGGTAGGCCTACTGTACCAATGATTTGGCATAAACGCAGTAGAGAAGATTAGCCTGGAGGGAAAACGACAACTGTCAAAAGATGTCAAGAAAAGGTAGTCCCATATAATTTGTGTACAATTAACTTCTTTCCTTTTATCTCCATCTCAACAAGTTTTTGTTCGAATATAAAATATTACATTTTTTTTTCATTTTTAGTGAGATGAATGCAAGTAGCAGTTGCCATTGTTCACAAGATTATTATCCAGTTTGCGGTTCAGATGGCGTAGTGTACGCGTCTCCGTGCTACGCGGGGTGTTCACGTGGTAACTACACAGTAAGTGGTTTACTTGCGGAATAATTCTTTTATAAGATGTTCCAAAAGTTCAACTGAGCAAAGTCTGGTAAGGCTCTAACCAAAATTCCAACCGTTTTATTAATTCACATAAATCCTAAGTTCTGGAAACTCATCGTAAACCGAATTCAACAAGTAACATTTGCATTCAACAAGTTTGTTTGATGTTCTTCCTTTTGTTTTCACGGTGACAAATCCATTATTTTAGCTCCAATGTTTGGGGTTCCAGAAGTACCTGTGTGACTAATTATTTGATTAATTAAAGTAAGGATGAGGGTTTAATTCGGAGTTTGAATCATCACTGACTCCCAGATTATTACTTCATGATTGTCTGATCCTATACCGACCGAGCTAACCACATATTGCAGAATAAAAATAACCGTTAGAACAAATGACAAAATCAGCCAATACATTAAAAACTGTACAAAAATATAGCATTTATTAAACCAAAAAGTAGTAAACATAGACTAAACCTAAAATTCCGTTTTCTTAAAAGATTTGATTAAACACTTCCTTCTTTGTACCGTCAGCGTCTTCAATTGTTGTTTAGTGGGAGAAATGAAAGTTTAGCTGGTATTTTTATAAGTCTAGGCCTACCAACTGTGATTCTAGTATGCAATAACTTGTTTTCTTTCATAAAGGCCGTTTTAATAAAACGTTTGTTGCAACAATAGTAAAATGTGAACTATCTTTTATGTGCCATCAGAGCTTTTCGGATTGTTCGTTGTCTAGTGGAAGCAATGGAAGTGCCGTGGCTGGTGTATGTAGTGCCAACTGCGATCCCATGTGGAATATACTACTGCTGTTATTTTTTGCAGCAATTGTCACTGGAATTCAACAAGTTCCTGCCATGTTTGTCATCTTAAGGTAATATGATGATTGATGTTGAGGTGGGATGGGATAATGATGTTTGGTGGTGGTGTTGATGATGATCCAACAGAACCTAAATTGTTACTTAATATGATTTTTATGAATACACTGTATATTGTATCTTAAGTACTTAGTATTGCTTACTTGAACATGTAATTTATTTTTCAGGTGTGTTTCTCATAGTGATAGGTCCGTAGCTGTTGGCTTAATGCTATTTTTTACATATACATTTGGTAAGCTTTATTATTCGGCGTCAGTCGAGTTTTAGGGAAAGCGGCCCGAAGCCGGAACTATATTTATATTATCAACACTCTTCTTGAAATTGGTTCTAGTGGGTACAGATCTTTACAAATAAGTACAAAAAACGGAAGTGTACATATGAAGCAAGGCATGGCAAAACCACAAAGTTGTCGCTCAGGAAGCTATTGAGATACAAGCAAAGAAACAACAATAAAAACAAATACAAAGGAAAGTTTAGTATATTTTGTCCAATAACTTCAGTTATAGATGTCCGATTTTGAAAATTGACCCCTCATTTTAAAGCTTCAGAAAGGTTTTCCTACAACTTGGTGGTTTTGCCATAAATTTTAAATAACCTTCTTTCTTAAAGAAGACTACCCCGTTATCCTATTAAGCCACAGACGTTGTCATTTTGAAAGAACCAACGAATTGTCATACTATTAAAGAAGTTTCGCAACTTCATAAAATATAAAAACAAAAACTGATACGTCATAAATTCTTGTAACGTTTGAATTGAATACCTTGGATATCTATCAAGTGGTCAGTATTTTACGACGATCATCAACAATTCGTAGATAGAAATTTTGATATATCTTTAAACACATTTAGCAACTTTAAAAAATAGAAGTGTGACGTATCAGTTTTCGTTGCCATCATTTTGACACGAAATTGTTGAGGTTCTTTACACGGGCCCCACAGATTCATTGTTTAAAGGCGGGGGTACACAGACACACTGAGTGCGACGGGGTGGGTTTGGGACCCCTCTCATAGAAAATTTTTGAAAACAACAATAGGCTTCAAATGAGAGTCTTGGAAAAGTTTGTCATAATTAGTCATTAGTTTCTATCTTATTAAAACTATTTTTGGGTCTTCTGTCAAAAAGTGGAGGTCCATCACCTACTCAAAAATAGGTGGAAGCGAGGGATGTGGGAACTTGTTCACCTGTTCTCCTAAATCTGCGCCTATGTACATGAGTGCACAACTTGACCTGGTAGGCTTGGCAAGTTACTTTTTATTCCTCTGAATGAAAAATTAACTTTTACCTTCCAAATGTTCGTCTTTTAAATTAATTTGTATTAACACTACTAAAGCTAGAAATTATATTTTATACAATGTACTGTTTTTTTTTTCTTTCAGGAGTTTTACCGGCTATTATATATTTCCCAGCTGTTCTTAAGTCTTCGTGTTTACTGAGCCAACCCCCCGATCAAGATACCTTCTACGAATGCCTTGCGTACGACTCCGTCTCATTTCGATTTATATTCTTTGGTACAATATTATTGTTAAAATGTTTAGCACTCATTTGCTTTGCACTTACGTGGTGCTCAACGAAAAAGCGGTCGCCAATGGCTGTAAACGAACAGACTTCTATGAAGAGTACTTATACGAGATTTGGTATGGAGGGTTACGATGAAACGTTTGAATTATGAGTACCTGGAGTCTGTAATTTTTAATGAACAAAGTATAGTGAGGTTTCGCAACTTTACAAAATACGAAAACGAAAACGGATACGTCATAAATTCTTGTAAAGATTGAATAGAACACCTTGAATATGTCACATTTGGTAAATATTTTAGGACGATCATTAAATGGATAGGTGGAAAAATTTACATATTTTTAAAAACATTTAGAACTTTTCAAAAATGGAAGTGTGACGTATCCGTTTTCGTTTTTCGTAAATTTGCGAAACCTCACTAATATCTGTCACATTCGGTCATTATTTTAGGACGATCATCAATTGATTCGTAGTTTGAAAACTGGATATATTTTAAAACACAGCAACTTAAAAAACATGTAAGCGTGACGTATCCGATTTCGCAACTTTTCGAAATATGAAAATGAAAACGGATACGTTATAAATTCTTGTAACGTTTGAATAGAACACCTTTAATATCTGTCAGTCGGTCAGTATTTTAGGACGATCATCAACGATTCGTAGGGGGAAATTGGATATATATTTTTAACAAATTGGCAACATTAAAAATGTAAGTTGACGTATCCGTTTTCGTTATCGTATAGCGTGAAACCCCCCTAATAAAACAAACAATATGCATTTACGTCAATGTCTAGTGGTCATCAGGTACTACCACTACAGGCTCAATGTTCTTGGACGAATGCAGGATTTAGTGCTTGTGGTGCCATAGTCACCTTGACACCACGGTATATGGTGTTTGAGATAATAATAGTGAGGTTTCGCAACGAAATATGAAAACGCATACGTCATAAATTCTTCTAACGTTTGAATAGAACACCCTAAATATCTGTCACAGTTGGTCAGTATTTTAGGACGATCATCTACGATTTGTAGAGGGAAATTGGATATATATTTTTTAACACATTAGCAATATTGAAAATGTAAGTTGACGTATCCGTTTTCGTTATCGTATTTCGTAAAACGTTTCTAATAATACAAACAATATCCACATCTACGTCAATGTCTAGTGGACATCGGGTCCATTACAGGTTCAGTGTTCTTGAACGAATGCAGGATAGTGCTTGTGGTGACAGTCGCCTCGACACCACGGTAGTTGGTTTTTAGTAGTGAGGTTTCGCAATTTTACGAAATATGAAAACGAAAACGGATACGTCATAAATGCTGGCAACGTTTAAGTAGAACACCTTGAATATTTTAGGACGATCATCAACGATTTTTAGGTTGAAATTGCATATTTTTTTAACACATTAGCAATATTAAAAAATGGAAGTGTGACGTATCTGTTTTCGTTATCGAATTTCGTAAATTTGCGAAACCTCACCATTAGGTGCCCCTAAATTGCACTTAAAATCTTTCTTTTTTGACGATACATGGTGGCATGTGACAATACAAGAATAGTGTTGTCTCTCAATAGCATTAAGCAAGGTGTGAACACATAGCACTGTCAACCCATCACCGTACCTTCAGAAGGTACGGTGATAGGTTGACAAAAGTTCAGTTGGTCACGATGCGCTAAAAATTACTAATAATCACATGACGTCTATGTTAATAGTTTGCTTACGATTGGAATTGACAATTGAAGTGATCTATCAATATCCCACCAACCACAACAAATGAAATTAAATTAAATTTAGGTCCTATCCTGTGTATTGTCGTCAGTGTGTATTTTAAACAGTGGCATTTTGCATATAACATATGTAACATATTGTATTTGTTTTTATTATTGCAATAAATTGTACAACTTTAAATTGAGATGGAATTAGTTTTGTGCTTTATTTCGATGCGTGTTAATCTTTCGTTGGTACTTGATATACTTCGGTAAGATCAACTCAAGATTAAGGTTGAACCCAACTTCTCGTAATGGGATCTGTCCAAGAATGTATAAAATATTAATATTCTATTTTATACCTCCCTGATCTGTCTAAACTAAGCTCAATTTATTTTAAAAAAAACACATCTACCGGTTATACGCTCTTCACTGGGGCGGATACAGGATCGGGTGAAAGAAGGGTAAAACATTTGCGGCCGGGTGGGTGTGCAGGGTTTGAATATAAGTTAAAAACAAAATCGGTATTTGCGTATTTTTCTGACTACTTTATCCTGTAGTTATCTGCATTGTTGCACTAGTAGTTATGGGGGATATTTTAGAGGCGGTACACGTATTTTAAGAGGGCGCACATGTACTTTTGACGATTTTAAAGGGCGCGCGCCGGATGCGCCCCCTGCTTCTGTCTTACTGTCTGTTGGTCACTCTTGTGTCTTGATTTGCTACCGAGGTCTAGGAAATTGTTTGACTGGTTAGAAACAACAGTCATCTATAGATCCGGTGTTCAGTGCCGCATTCAGAGGAGGCCCTTAGTGTACTCGAGCGCCTTCAAAAACGAAATTACTGTAGAGGTAACAATGAGATCGTCCAGCAGAAATTCAGAGGAAACTAGTAGTTACCCGCACCCGCTTTAAATGAAAAGAATTATATAAAAAAACGCATGAAAGAGAAAATAAAGTTGGTGTTAGTTTTCTTTGCTTGTAAAAATCAGGTTGGAGGCAAGCACCTCTTTCCTAATTGCTGGATATAAGACACAAGTCAACTTTAATAACATTATGTTGTACCAATGCAGATTCATACAAAACATGTGACAATTAGATATATCAAAACAACAAAAAAAAAAAAACAACAACAACCACCACCGAAATCTGTGTAATTATCTTGTGAAATTTTGATTGAATAAACTACAAGCGATGTACAATGGCGATTGCTACGATTTGTGGATATTTTTGTTCCAGATCTACTAACGACATTGTCTGAATGTCTGTTGTTTTGAAGAACCACTACTCCTTTCCGAGGTCCACCTGAACTAGAAAAATTGGACAATACACAGAGCAATTGTGTATTAAACTGCAATTTTACGTGTCCTCTATAACACCTGCTGTATTTAGTCATTTAATTAAATCTTGAACCCAAACAATTGTGCCTTAATACCCGTATAGTCCAGTCAAATTTGTCACTTTTTTGGTGTTTGCATTTTTTTTGCTATATTTCATGAAACTTTAATATGCTGTAGAGTACACCCCAGGAAACCAAAAAAGTATTTGGTACATTTTTTATTTCATGTGGGCGGGGGTTTGGCAGCCAT
>JAOTQE010055147.1:0-20041 GCA_025631205.1 Nesometra sesokonis
ACTGGAATTCCATGTTCAAGGTTAGTGGCCTTATGCTAGGGTACATATCCACATCACACACTGACTGGAATTCCATGCTCAAGGTTAGTGGGCTTAAAGCAGAGTGAGTATGGTACGCTTTTAGTTGAAAACTTCATTGATTACTTTTTCATTTTCTAGAGACTCACAATTTATATCTTATGAAATTTTTTTTTTTTTAAATCACCAAAATTGCCAATTTCAAACGGCATTTTAAATCGTTATAAAACAGTTTTAAAAATAACGATAAAATTCAAATCACGCTGGACCGCTATATTTATGCTATTTACTATGCGCAATGAAATTTGTATATCTTCGCGATAAATTAAAATCACAATAAAACAAATTTAACAAACTTTTCAACTGCAATTTGTTATTAGTTATCAACTTTTGTTGACGTCAAGAAAGTGACCCTTTTCCTGTCGATCGTTGTGATAATGGTCATTTTTCAAAATTAACAATCGAAAACGCCATTTGAAATCGCGGTGTTTTTTTTTTTTGATTTACGATCGGCAGGAAAACAGGTTTTATAAGATTTTGTATAGAACTGTGCATGATTTCATGATTTTTAGACTTAAAATTAATCTGGTTTTTTGTGGATTTTGTTTTTTGGGAGTCAATTTTGGAAGAGATATCTGAATTTACATTGATTTCATGATTTTGGTGTTGTAAAACAAGGCCTGATTTAGCATTAAACTTTTGTCCTGGACAGTTGGTTTTCAAAGGAAGTTGATCAGGGCTGCACTGATATACAAAAAAGTTTACTTTTCTCATCTTTTACAGACATGTATAAAGGCCCCAAAATTTAATGGAAAACATGCAAAACCTTTAATATTGACACAATAGCCTATTTTAGCTTGTCAAATCTAATCTCCTTTTGTCCAAAATACTGTAAAACCCTTTATTTTCGCACACCCTTAATTTTCGCGAATTTCGCGATGACCTGACGATCGCGAAAATTAAGGGCGCGCGAAAATCGCAAAAAATGTTTTGGTCAAAAATGATTGCCAAAACAGATTTTACTAAAGATATCATAATGTATAAAATAACTGATCTTGTCTCTTTTTGTTTAAATGACAATCATTCACGAATAACGACAAAAATACTACAAACAAACAGTCAAATATATGACTGATCCTCACGAAATAGCAGAGTAGGCCTGGGCCTATCGCCGCTATCGATATGATTGCAATTGCCGAAATCGGAACCCACCACAGCGTGGTCCCCGCCAAACAGAAGTCCGATATAGTGAGGCTAAGACGATCGTCTAAAAACATGTTTATTTCGTGAAATACTATTACTATTCGCAAATCGATATGTAATAAATGCATCTCTTGTATGAGTTTTGGCTCTCAACATCTTATTATCGATAAAATGAATCCGTATTTTGAAAGTAAATATTTCAAGCGAAGCCACTGGGCGCAGACATTTTGTTCTCAGATGACAAGAATGGTGGCGCTATCACGAACACATGGGCAAATAAAAAATGATTTTAAACTAGAATAAGACTAAGAATCAGATTTTTAAAGCAGACTTTTGTCATAAATGATCAAGAAACGAACGTAGTCTAATGGAGGGCTGGAATTATACAATACACAATACACCAGTTCAAGAGACGTCTTGTTTTATGTGTATAATGCATTTATTTCAACATTCAACTTTGGTGCGTGTAACCTTCGTGGCTTCCATTTGGCAAGAGGCCTATGGGTAATGTGACGAATTCTACGCGGAAATTGGTGAATAAAACTGTGGAATTTGTCGCGCAAAATCGGCCTAGCGATTCGATGACGAGGATCGCGAGATCCACCTAGGAAAATCGGTTAATCATTCATATTAGAGGTAGGTAGATCGGGCCTAGACTTTGCCATTATTGACAAATTTTAAAACTAACATCATCGTCTTCAACCAAAACATAAGTTTATAAACAAAATAACAGTCATTGTGTGCAACATAAAGGGTAAAAATCGCGAAAATGTTTTTTATTAAAACGACCCATCGCGAAAATAAAAGGCCGCGAAATGTTTAAAATCGTGAAATCGCGAAAATTTAGGGCCGCGAAAATAAAGGGTTTTACAGTATTTAGCCCAAAAAATGGGAAATATAAAAATTATTTAAAGTAATTAATTTGTTTGGCCTAATTCTACATCACCTGTTTATTTATTTTGTATTTACATTACTTTTGTTTATTTATTTTCTTAACTTTTATATTTGCATTTTAATTCAACTTTACTCATTAGGTAAGGCGGCATCCCAATTAGCTATATAATCTCTTTAGACACTGTACTCTAATTTTAACCTAACATGACGTTGATACTGTTTTCTATCACACTCACCTTCGTATAAGCCTACTACATTGAACAAATAATCCCAGTTAGTGTGTGATGTTGATATATACCCTAGTATAAGCCCACTACTAAATGGAACATGGAATCCGAGTCAGCGTGAGATGTTGAAATATACCCTAGTTTAAGCCCACTAACCTTAAACATGGAATTACAGTCAGTTTTTCAATGTTTTAGAAAATGTGTAGAATAACACTATGTATAAAATAACTCAAATGTTGGATGGGTTTATATGCTATTCAGTACTGTGTTTTGTGAAAATGATTTGAACATCGAAGATGGAAGATTTTTCTTTTGTACATTTTTCTTAACAATTTCCAAACATGGTTCAGAAGCTCTAGAAGCATTCATCTATTTAAGTAATGCACCATCTTGCATGGTTTTTATAAAATGAGTAGGTAATGTGCAGGGGTGTATCTAGGAATTGGGAAAGGAAGGTCAACCCTTCCAGATTCTGACAAGAAAAAACCTAAAAAACAAAATAGATTTTCCCAAAGTTAATGGTTGTTTTAATGGGATAAATAACTCTTTTCTATTATCTCTTTAATTTCCGTATATTATATTTATTTTGAAAATCAACTTAGTTTTTGTTAACTGGAAGTATACTTTTTATTAATAAAGAACAAAGAATATTAAAATGACAAGTTTATTTAATAAAGAATAAACAAAGTATTTAGCAAATTTTTTTCAAATTTAAGAAATTAATTAATAGAATTGATGGGTTATATATCATTCTGGATAGAAAATTAGAAAACTTAAACCAACATACAATAATGTCCTAAATAAAATTAGTTTGGAAGGTATAATGCATACTCCAAGTATTGAAAAAACACCATCATGATGTGATTCAATATTTTGACATTAATTATGTCATCATCGGGAATGTTGTGATGTATTTTGAATTACCTGATTCACCAACGCAGTCCTCATCCACCTCTTCCTTTTGTCCTTTAGACATCTTCTCCAACTGATCTGTTGGGATAAACAAAAAGTTAAAAACAAAAAGTTTATTTATTTTGGTTCAAATTTATTAACGTAGAAAATAAAACTGAAGGAAGTGTAGGAGTAAGGTCTTCCAAGCCATCACACAAGTGATGTACAATAAGTGTACATCCCCATTAGAAAGTCTTATCACAATGGATAATTGGTGTCGTTTCCACTTGATTGCTTAGCTGTACAGTATATTCCTATCTTCATAAACATTTAATGTGAAAGCCAGTGACATAGTTAATTCAAAATTACCCTACATTTCTTTAAAAATGAAGGGTCAAATTGATCAAGCTCTGTAATGGGAATGTACACGGAATGTATATGTTGGCTAAAAGACGGCCAGTAAAACTATCTCTGATCAAGTAAGCAAGGTGATTTAATGAAAATAATATTTTACAATTCTTTAATTTATTTAGATATGTGCCACATTCAACAGCAAAATGTTTGATCACAAGACAAGAACTACGCCATGCTTTCTAAACCAAGTCTCAGTATGAGGCTTAGGGAGTGGTGCTGTTACTGTAGGATGAGAACTACGCCATGCTTTCTAAACCAAGTCTCAGTATGAGGCTTAGGGAGTGGTGCTGTTACTGTAGGATGAGAACTATGTCATGCTTTCTAAACCAAGTCTCATTATGAGGCTTAGGGAGGGGCATTGTTAGATCGTGGAAAAGTACCAAGAATTATGTTGTTTTAAACTTTGATTACAATATTTGCAAATACTGATTAACAGTTTAAATTAATAGTTAATATAAATATATAATACTAAAAAATATATAAAATTTGTAAAAATAAATAAAAATCAAACATTTTAAACTGTTTATTTTGTTCAATTTCAGTAAGTACACCATTGTTGAATAAGTATTCATGCAATAATTTTGATTTATTGATATTATTATTGTTCAAACTGAGTAAAATTAAAATCTTCATAATCCACAGTATTCATGAAGCAATCAGTAATATTAAAATCGGCAAGAATTTCCCTGATAAGTAATACTAATAAAAACACAGGCATATGCGAGCATTAGGCTAAACAATTCTTTTAAAAGGTTGAGATGAGAAGGTAAAACCCAGAGCTTAAAATCCATCATTTCTTTGATTGCGGTTTTGTATTTTTACAGGGTTGGATTATATTTGATCATTCGGTGCACTACCCACAAAGTATGTTTATTTCTTTAGGGTCATTATGGTATAGTGTATCCTTTATTTTTCCTAGGGAACCTACTTCTTGCTTTTATTTTCTTATTGTAAAAGAAGTTGGTGCAGCGGTGGCTTTTTGGACTTCCAATCACGAGTTCGGTGGTTCGAGATTCACTCTGGTCAGCTGTTTGTGTTCATAGGCAAGACACTTTATCCACGTTGCGTCTCTCCACCCAGGAGTATAAATGGGTACCATTGGAACATACAAAGTATCCGTTTACCCATATTAGAAACAAAATAAGCTGTACCATCCATCTACGAATATATTGGATTCAACACATGTTGTGTCATTCACCTACCCCTTATTAGGAACAAAATATGCGGCAGCATTTGTATATCCCATATGGGAAACAAAACACACTGCGTCACCCGTCTACCCATAAGAAACAAAACACTCTGCACGATCTGTCTATGCATATGGGGCAGAGCCAAGAGAAAGGAGGCATAAGCAAAAATTGAGTTAATTATAGATTATGGAACTACAAATTATTATCTTTCACATGCAAAAAATATCAGTTTTATATGATTTTTTCTTTCGAAGTTATGAAAAATCAAATTCCAACATTGAAAATGTAAGTTTTAAAATAAAAATGATTTGAAAATTGCTTATCAGTTTACATTAACTAAGCAGTCTCATTTTAAATTGCATTTTTTAAACATTTTTCTATTATATATCTGGAAATTTAAAATGTACAAAAGTTGAATGTTTAAACTGTATGCTTTTAAAATAAACAAAATTTGAAAAAAATGACATTTAAAAACATTTTTTGCCTATTGTAAAAAACTGGCTTTGCGACTTATGCCTCGTTTGGCTTGGCTCTGCCACATTGGGATCCAAACACACTGGTGTCATCCATCTACAACATGTTGTGCCATCCATTTGTCTACCTCATTTTGGATAATTATATTAACTCTATACCTTTCTCAACTTCAGGAGACAACTTCTTATTCTTAATCAGGATTTTCTTCTTTAACTTGCTTAATGGTGGGAGAGGTCGGTTCGATTCAAGCTACATAAAAAAAATAATAAAAATACACTTAGTACAAATGATGCAATCAATCAATTAGCAGTGATTGGAAATATGTAATTCAACATTCTGAATTCAGATTTATGAAAAGTAACAGGCTCCTTGGACATTTAGCCTCAGTGTCCACAAGTTATGTTTAAAACAAACTTTCTAATTAGTTTTGGAAAATGGTTTGAGTACATAGTCAGTATTCTTAAAATAACATTTTAAAACCTATACCATTTCAAGTCATTTCGACCCATCTATAGCCACATTAGGTGGTCTCTCTTCATATAGGCTTCTATTAATGGTGTCTTGCTTGAGGTAAGATATCGTGTCTTCCACACCCACTACCTTTTGGTTTTCTGCGACCAATTGGGAAACAAATTCTAAGCATTGATACTCAAAAGCAATGCTCTGTGGATTAAAGAGGGAGAAAGGATATGTATCGATAATAATGGAAGTTGATGATGATAATCATAGCATTGGTGATGATGAAGATGGCAACAATGATGATAGTGCAGTGTTCTCTAATTTAAAAAATTGAAAAATTTCAATGTCTCCTAATTATTTAAAGTATCCCACGTCAACCCAACACTGATTGACTAAGATTTATCATGATGTTTGACTATGATGCTGGGGAGAACACTGATGATGATGATGATGTTGATGATGATGATGGCAGTGGTGGTGGTGATGATGATGATGATAATAATGATGATGATGATGATGATGATTATTATTACTATTATTATAGTGGTTTTGTGGCTGGCAGTTCGTCAGAACTGATATGATAAAGATGACGATGACTATGACAACCATAAAAATAAGAACACAACTACAGAACTTACAGGATAGTCAGGCAATGGCATCCTCAGTAGATAGTCACCAAGGATTTCTTCACAATAATTAGCTAATTTGTATTGCTGTCGCTTACCACAATGATTTTCAAATGAAAGAATGACTGGGTATTCAGACGTGATAAAAGCGGTGTCTTTGATGGCGTAGATTACATCCTTTAAGAAAACAAAATCATAATTATACAATTAGTACTACAGCCATAGCAGGCTAGGTCATACGGCGCGCAGTGTTCAGCAAATAGACAGTGTCTTTAATGGCGTAGATTACATCCTGTAAGAAAATGAAATCAAAATTATACAGTTAGTACTCCATAGCAGGCTAAATCATATGGCTTGCGGTGTTCAGCAAATAATCTTAATGTAGTTTATTTTGTTTAATTTTTCTTGATTCAATTTGACACATAGACAAGATTAAAAACAATTACAGCAGATGGCAAACAAAAATAGAGCGAAGCCATGGTGGAACAAAACTGAAAAAAGTCCTCTTAGAAATGTGATCCTGGAATCTACAGTACTTGTTGTTTGTTAAGCCAGGCACCCACTGCGTCATGTGACGGTCGTACGACTAAACCGGCGCAACATGTGTCTGTGGTTGCCAGACGTGATGACAGTCTACGATGACGTCGACGTGTAGAAGACTGTCATCATGTCTGGCAACCAAACACACAGGGAGCGACGGTTTAGTCGTGCGACCGTCACACGATGCAGTAAGTGTCCGGCTTAAGTCTGTCTGCTGCCTGCCCTCCCTACCTATTTATTTTAGCAGTAATATTAGAATTGGTATTTGCATAGATGTATCACTTTTATCTAATATTGTAGTGGTACACAGAACTACAGCATTAGAGAATCTTCCACATATCAACTAAATTCAATTCAGGGGTATTGAACACCAAAGTTTATTTGCCTTTTTCTTTGTAGTAGGCATTTAACTAAATGCCCACTGCTTTTTATGTCACAAACAATTAAAATGCTCAAACTTTGAATATATTGTATTCAAATTTAAAGTAGAATACTAATCTGCCATATTTATGTCATTTTATTACTTACAAGCATAACAAAAATAAGAACAGAATTAACTACGCAGACCAAATCGCATTGAAACGTCTAAATTTAGTAACCAACAGTGATTTGCATGTGCATGCATGTCTCATGCAAAAACTACTGTGGAGAGAATAGCCTGGGTGACATCAAAGATAATACAAAGGGAAAGATCGACCACATTCGATTATGCGCGGAACTCCATCCAGGTTCCAATTTTCAATCGGACCCAAGGAGGCGCACTTTTTCAAGCGCGTATTCTACGGTTCGCACAGCCCACCCGCACAGCGCAACATTCGGCCGTTACCAGAGAGTATTCCAATTACTACGCAACAGGCAGCCCGCCCCCACGCTGTTGGCAGAAAAATTGGGCGTTCAGTGCGCCATTTTGAGCGTTCCATTCTAAAATACGCGAACTGTCGCGTGTGCTCATTCTTGTGCTATTTATATTCTTTGGTGACATTCGCATTGATACAATCTACAGCCTATTTACTTTAGCAAACAGAGAATTAATGAAAGAACCGTCTAGGCCTAGTCTAAAAGAGTCCAATAATTATTACTCTTTTTCCTATTCAAGAATAAAACTAAGAAAGTATATAGGAAACTAATCATTATTAATTAAAAATAATAAAATCAGATAAATTTTAAAAGAAATTTTAACTTTTGGGATGAATTTTCAAATTTTAATGTCTTGTGAAAAAATGTGAAATTTCAACGTTTTAAGCTCTAGAGTGTGCAACATTATATTCTTATAACACATTTAAATGCATCATATTAACAGTTTAATGTATAAATTTAAGTCTAACAGATTACCATACACCCGAGATATAAATTTTATCTTGTATGAAATTTTAAAAAATGTTTATGATGTCTTGTTGAAATATTCAGGCTTAATATAAATGTTAATATTCTTCCTAACACGCAATCAAACAACTGCTAACGGTTTAATATTCTCCTTAACGTATGCATTCAAACATTTAATATTCTTTTGACACTCACACATTTAATAAATATACATACATGCTGTCATCGATCAATATAAATACATAGATGTTTTAAATCTAAATAAGTCTGGATTTAATATGCTAATACTAAATGCTGATAGCGATAAAAAAGCTGTAAATTTCAACGCAGGTTTATTTCTGTCTAGAAATGTGATATACCTATATATGGACGAGACTAAATTTTCATTTAAAAGTTGCGATTTCATGATTTGGTGGTGTGACACTATCAAAATAATAAGACGCTAATACCATGTTAATGGTCCTCAGATGTCTTTATAAAGGTAGTTCTTCAGTTAACTACATCTATTTTTTTATTGAAATAATAATATAATAAGTATTCTTATCTTGATGACCTCAGGGTTTGTGCCATCCTGCTAAATAAAATTTGTTATAATTCATTACGGATCTTTTATGTTTTTAAACAAGTTTAATTAATTAGGTAATGGATGTTTTTTGGTGATACTTAAAAAATTTTGAGGGCATAGATTAATTAATGGATCCTTTTTGGTGATACTCACACTATAACATTTTTTCATAGTCGGATTGGGGAATTGAACCCATGCGCTTTCGTCATTTCAGGTTATAAGTCAAGAATATTACCCACACCAACTGACCCTCAACAATACAACAGTTTATAAGCAAATAACAAACAGTAAAAAAAAATGTGTAGTCCACTAGGGACTTGAACCTCTGCCATGAATTTTTACCCGCACAGTCAACTAACGCTTGACAAATGAAAAGTTTTAGACACAAATAATGAACAGAAACTTAAAAACATATTAAAAATCAGTAGATAACAAGCTGAGTTTTAAAAAGTAACTAAATAAAACAAATTTCATTTAGAAGGTTTTCACAACATGAAAGCTCATCGAGATAGGAGAACTTGTTGATTACTTTATAAAAATAATTAAATGTAGTTAACCGAATAACTGCCTCTATAAAGACATCGCAAGTATGGATGTCTAGTTTTATTATCAATTTCAAGCAGAAGTTTTCAAATAGTATTATAAATATACAAGAATGTAATAAATTTAAATTATTATCATTTACAAATTATGAATTGTATTATTTACAATTATAGTTAATATACATTTCATTCAGTAGTAGGCAGGCAACACTTAGGTTCACTCCTATATGTGAGGTCTCGCCACAAAATTATTCACATGGTAGGAAAATCCAAAATTGAATTATTGGTACCTTCTAATAGAGCACGCTGTAATCTACACTTTAAATGACATTCATTGGACAAGTAGATAAAAAGATATAAGTTATTGAGATTTTCATGTATGAAAACACAGTTTTGAAAAGATAAAGCAATCGAAAAATTAACAACTGAAAGGTTATAAATCTCAGTAAATCTGCATAAATAACATTTTCCAAAATAAAGTATATTATAATGAAATATATGCATCATAATACTCACAATTGATTAAAACTAAATCTTTCAAAAATTTGACTTTAGACTCAATTTGATCTCACCTACGATGCGACTCATTTTGTGGTGAGACCTCACATATGATATACTGTAGAATTATTCAAACACTCGTATTGATTAAAAAAAAGGGAAGCATAATTGTAATTTAATACATACTTTGAATAGAATATCCGTACACATTGCTTTACCATGGGTGATTATTGGCTCTTCCTCGTCAGTTTTGCCGTCCCAACAATCTAACTCAATACACCTAAAAGATCATGAAAAATTAACTAATCAAAAAATTAACATGAAATTTAATAATTGCATAAATAACAAAGAAATGATAAAGAAGACCTTACTAAATTATTTTATTCTTTGCTTTAGAGAACATTTACTTCATAACAGTGCATTTAATATTCCCAGTATTTCCTGCCTCACATATACAAAGCATGTGTTGCAGCATTTGTGATGCTTAATTGAGGGTGAATTTTTTGTTTACATCACTTTGCTAGTTGCTATATCAGAGCGTGCACTTCACCATACTGTAGGTGGTGACATACAATGAGCTTGGCTTACAAGAATTCTGAAGTAGTATTATATGTGCCCTCGTATCGTGCACGCCTATCACGTTCATGGCAAAGAGAAGATATTTCTAAAACCACACAATTTATATCCAACACATTTCACCTGGTGTACTCCCTTAATAAGAGGCACAAAGGGGGTTGAGGGATGAGGGGACTTGTATGAAACTCTATTGATTGTGAACTTCTATGCAAGACATTACCTGCAGCCAGCCAATAGAACTTGCCGATACATCTCAACTGATGATTTGCCTCCAAACTGTCGACCAATCAAATAAGTGTTGTGACTTGAGTTGATAAAGTAATGACTAAGAGGCTGTTCCATATCTTGGTAAACTTCAAGACGATCAAGGAATACAGGAGCATTTTCGTCGGACATTAAATACCGACACAGACCGTCTACGCTCATCTTTTCTGCAAGGTTAAATGTTGTTTAGTTAATAATAGACCTTTCATATGCTAACTACAGTCGATGGCCCTAAAACTGACAAACTGAAAAATATATTCCAAATAAAAGTCCCACAGTCACGAACCTAGAAAGGGATTAGGTAAACTTGACACAGCAACATTATGGAATTGATTGTGTTCGATAAGTAATTGTTATTATTAAAAAACAAAAAAAGGCAAGTAATTTCAGAGACTCAATTTTGGTCACAGGCCTTTTAAGCCGGGCACTCACTGCGTCAAGCGACCGTCGTATGACAGTCATACGACGTGTGACTGCCGTACTCGCGCTGAGTGTCTGGCTTAAAAGGCCAGTGACAAAAATTGAGTCTCTGAAAGGAATACTAAATCTCTGAAGGTTTTGCAATGAAATTTAGCATGTTTCTAAGTCATTTTGGATATTTCATACTTTTCATTTCATCAATTTTATATGCGCTTTAAAAACTCAAAAAACGTTATTAAATTGAAATATCATCAATTTGTTGAATTTCATTTCCGTGACCAATTAAGCAAACACTTTACTTTCAAAACAACATCAGCATAGAGAGCACCCTCCATCTTGCCAAATGTTCTAACTAGACAAACACTATAGCTAGTCTTTAAAATCATTTCATACAACGTTTTCTTGCAAAGTTCAAACATTTAGAATGTAAGTTTTGAGAAAACTGCATTTGAAAATTGCTTATCAGTATACTGTTACTAGGCAGGGTCATTTTAAATTGTATCTTTTGAACATTTCTTGATCATATATCTGAAAATGTTTGAGGTAGTATGAAAGTTGAATGTTTAAACTATGTATTTTTGAGATAAAAAAATTATTACAAAATTTGACCATAATCTTATTTCTGCCTATTGTTAAAACTAGCTTTGCGACTTATGCCTCACTTGGCTTGGCTCTGCCACATTTTCAATTTGGAGGAATGCGCCTTTTTCGAATTTTAGATTGGTAGGATAAGTAAATGTACTTAATATGCAACCAGAAAATAATACAATAAACATGTGTGGTATGACAGCTTGTATATGTACAGCTTACAAAAGAGGCAGATGGAAAATAATAAAGGAAATTTGACAAAGCATTAAATGAAAGTGATTGATGACATCACAGATAACATAAAAGACATGATTATACGAGAGGAGATAGAAAACAATGTAGACAGGTGGAGTAGATCATGGATGGGTTTATAGTGTACATGATTGATGGATAACAACTCTCTATAGAAAGATATGATAGCATTGATTCAAGATTTAAGATTTTATTATTTCTGAACTACTGTAATATAGCCTACGTAGAAATAAAGCTACACAGTTTGGCACAAAAACTAATGGTTACCATAACTACACGGTAGTATTCCCCACCGAACACCATGCCGGTATTTCTTAGAAACTCATTTTATACTCGATTAACACGTACAAAAGTCTTTACCAAATGTAACAAAATGTAATCAGGATATCTCCCGAGTTTATCCTACCGAGATATCAATGCATTCACACGTGTAAGTAAGTAATGTCTAGTAATGCAAAGGTCATTTTTAAAAAAACCATTAGTCAACTAGGCCAAACCTAGAGAGGCAGGCCTGGCCATAAATGTATAGAGAAAACATGCATACAACCAACATCAGAACCAGGAAAAAAATATATTCACGGTAAATTCGTACTGGCTTTGGTACTAATTTCATAAATTGTCCTAGGCCAGAGCCTAGGCCCATTCGTTCATGAGCTTGGCGGGCTGGAGTTGGTTATCGCGGACTTCCAAACGTCTTTTGCAGCACTCACCATCACGGTAAACATTTGAAATCTGATAGTTTTTAATAATTCTAGAGAGAGAGAGCATTTTTAACATCACGGCGGCATTCATTTATATGCCTTCTCCTATCTCCATTCATAATTAGCGTTGATAGAAAAGATTCGACCATATTACGATCCCGGTGTAACAACAGCGAAACCCTGTGAAAAACCATTGTTTTTTAATCGAGCAGCATTATTGCGCATGCACAGAGGCATCAGGTAATATATTGGAATATCTCAGAATCTTTACCAGCCTCTGTGAGGCTGGTAAAGATTCCGAGATATTTCGAGATTTTCCTAGCTTCTCTGAGATTTTAACAGAATGTTGCATTCACAATTTGTTACATTTGGTAAGATTTTTGTACGTGTGAATTGGGTATTAGGGTTACTGCAGCTAAAATGGTAGAAAAATATGCCCTGACATCCCACTATTTCTAGTACATGGATTAGGGCTGGTAAAAAGACAATCCCCTCTGGACACCATCCCAGTATTTCTTGGAAAACTGGTTTCGGGATTACTTAAACCAAACAATATAAAAACGTGTAAAATAAAAAGGGTTTTGTATTAAATTCAATTGTAGAGTTTACAAAGGTTAGGTCTACCATCCAGGAAAAAAAAATTATACTGTAGTCTTGGTGGACAATCTTTTGAATGTGAAATAGCCGTATTCGATTGGTAATTTTCAAAATTTGATTTATATGAAAATTTGTGATTCCCTCCATGTAGAAAGTGATGTTCAAAACAATCTAGTCGAATACACCTTGGCTTCCTTTCTTCCTCTGCTCATGCGCAGTTTTGTGTCACTGAAACGCAAAACCGATTGAACTTTCTACAAACCACCAGCAATCGACAAAATGGTGGCTGCTGTCAATGGGCATGGCATAGGGAAAGCACATGAAACTGAACTTTTTCCAAAACATTTCAGTTTCCATTTTTTGATCAACTTGTGATGTGGATATTAAATATTTTATTGAAAACACATTTTTAGCCATTTCATATTTTATTGTGTAACTTCTGTTAATGAAATATAAAGTTAAGACATGAATTTAAAAAAAAAATCGACCTGACTGACTCCAAATTTTTGAGCCAAAATACAACATTTTTTTTTTGGCCTTAAAGACAGTTATAACATTACCTCTAAAAATGTGGCATTTCATTGAAAGCCCTTCAGTGGTTCCAGCAGACACAATTTTAGTCACCATTTTTGAAGCATAATTATAAAGCATTATTTATGAAGCATAACTCAAATATATGAAAAAAGAAATTTAATTTATATGTAAAGCATCAAAATCAAATAAATCGGTTGAGTAATGTTTGAATATAAATTCATAATTTGATATATGGACCAAGCTTTCTAACTATCAGTAAAGATGATATGTAGCCTTAGTAGAACTTATTAGTAGAACGAATATGAAATAACTGTCAAGACAACGTTGACAGTAGAACTACGATGAAGAATCTGGACAGGTGAAATAAGAAGCTACGGATCTTAGGCATCGCATATCTAGACTATTTCTAATGCTAAAACCCATTTACACTATGGTGTAATGTAATGTAGTTTGATTTATATAGCCCCTCATACAAGGTGCAACCAGATGTTACACATTCATATAACTTTCTGACGCCCGTAAGGGTCACGTAATGTCCTGCTGCCCGACACAGGCGCTCATTCTTCTGTCCACGGCAGGGGATGTATGGACCAGTACACTGGGGTAACCCCCCAACTTGTCTCAAAAGACATACTGGGTTCTTTATAGTGCACACGAGCTGTATGTATACACTGGGCCTATGGTTTATAGTCCTTATCTGAGAAGACTTGTTCCACCACCAGAACCATGGTGCAAGCGGGTTTCGAACCCATGCTGTTGTTATTGCTGTGGTTCACGGTTCCCTGCCTTAACCGCTCAAACATACAACTCGCACTTGATGATAACGATCAATGATGAACAGATAAAAAGAAGTTGTTCCTATAAATTAAACATTGGAGAACTTAACTTTTGTGGGAGAGCCAAGTGAAATGAGACATAAGTCGGAAAATTGAAAATTGAATTTTTATGGATTATAAAACTACACATTATTATCATTAACATGCAAACAAATCAGTTTCATGCAATGTTTCCTTGCGAAGTAATGAACAATCGAAGTTCGAACATTCAAAATGTAAATTTTGAGAAAACTGCAATTGAAAATTGTTTATCCGTATACATTGACTAAGCAAGGTCATTTTAAATTGCATTTTTATAACATTTTTTTGATCATATATCTGAAAATTGTTAAGGTAGTATTAAAGTTAGATGTATGAACTGTATATATATTTTTGAAATAAAATAAAATTTTAAAAAATGTACCATTTTCACATTTCTGCCTATTGTGGAAAACTAGCATATGTGAAAATGTCTTATTTGGCTAGGCTCTGCCACCATCATTGTAACTAAATTTATCCGCGACATAAAAGAAATCACTAATACAAACTGATACTGTACCTTTTTCAATGTATTTAGTATTTTTTTCATAAGTATTGATAATTTGTAGAACTCTTGCACGGTTGTAGAAGGGGAATAAGATTTCATTTAGCCGTGGATCACGTTGATCTTCATTCAAAAAGTCAATAAGTTGTTTTACTGATAATCCTTCATTAGTTATATCTTCATGGTTTTTTCCTCTGAAAAGAAAGATAATACAACATGTTGGGTAATTTTATAATATAAAACAAAACCCTTATTAAGGGTACACTTTCAGAACCAAAAAAGTTTCTTTTAATCCTTAATAGGGTTGGCTTTTCTGTTAAAAGCATCTCTCATATTGTTTGGAAAAAAATGTCCCCTTAATAGAAGTCTTTTTTTAATGGCGATGGATTTAGTGTTAAAAAAGGTATTTCCCATGGCATTATTTAAAGGAAAGTGTCCACCTAATAGAGGTCTCCTTTTAATGGGTTTGGCCTTAGTGTTAAAAGATGTTCCAATGTATCATTTGACAGAATGTGTTCCCTTAATACAGGTTTCTATTGTATGTGGTTGGCCTCAGCGTTAAAAGATATTCCCATAGCATTGTTTAAAGGAAAGTGTCCCATTAACAGAGGTCTCCCCTTAGAGGGAGGTATGTTTCGTATTGTACTGTTTGAAAGAAAGCTTCTCCTTAATAGAGGCATCCCGCCAATGGGGTTCCCTTGGTATTAAAAGTATTTTGCATCGTACTATAAAAGGGAAAGTGTCAAATTTTGGTAATATGACAGTTTCCTGTTTGAAAGGGTCCAATGGAAAGGCGTACAATTGGCTTCCTTAATTAAAAGAGGCCCTTTTTTAACAAATTTTTCCAAAATTGACCTTTGCTTAGCTCTGCTACACCACTAAGCCAGAATTATGCAGTGGACCCTTCACATACATCCAGCATAAACCAGTAACGGTAACATAATGGTAATATGTGTAGGGTTTCGTGGGGTCTTGTCAGCAATGTGCCGGCATTGGAAGGGAAAGTACCCTTTCACACTAAAGCCGGAATTTACGATTTACCGCAAGAATTATTCATAGAAATTTTAATCTTGGAGTTACCCTTTAAATAGAAAGCATGAATGGGAAATAGTGACTGTCATGGACCTGCCAACTGGCAGATGATAAGGTACACAAGGTAGGTAATATTGCTTGTGTTATATGTGGCCTACATAGAGGCATGTGACTTCAATCAGTTTGTGGATAAAAATGATTGATTGATTGATTGATTGATAAAGAGACCACATCAAAATTACACTGCTGCAGTTGCTGCAGTAAGTTAAGTTCCACACTATAGTCAAGTAACTGAAAAAGGAATACTAAAAAAGTCAAGATGAAAATGCAGACACCAGAAAAAATAATGACAATGGATTACTGCAGTAAATGCAGCAGACTTAATAGCAAGGAATCATGCCAAAATTGTATTGCAGTTACTGCAGTAATCCTATAGTTAGGCCTACTGCAGTTACTGCAGAAATCCAGTACTTTTATGATTTCTTTGATGACTGCATTGACACACAAGGTTTCATCTCAACATGTTTGTTTTCAGTAATTCTCTTTCAGCTACTGAACTAATGCTGTTGTAATTGAATTATTGCAGTAACTGCAGCAGGATAATTTTGACATGGTCCCAAACTAGAATAAAATAATTTTGACATGATCCCTAACTATGATAGGCCTTGTTTCTGCAGGAAAAAAATCCGATAAATTATCGCGATAAAAATTATACGATAAAAATGCTGCAGAAACGGGTGTTTAACCTATTCTGACGTAATAAAAATATCCGATAATATTCCGATATTTATCTGATAATTAACCTAAATGCGATAATTTTTACCTTTGACACAGGGTAAACCATGATCTTGCTTTTTCAAGGAGTTGAAGTTAGTGGACTCACAATGCATTATGGTCTACACTGAGTTTCGCAGTTGTATTTTTTAAATTGATTTGATTGGATGATATTTTATCGGATAATCCAAAATTCCTGCGGAAAGACGGCCACAAATACTCACATTCGTTTGAACAACTCTTCTATGTCCATTCTTGGACAGATCTTATGGTAGAGATCATAAAACTTTTCAAATGGAAAGTCTGCCGGGTCTATTTCACTATTCTGAAAAGAAAAATCAGAAAATTCATCATTAAGTGAATACCAGAGACTAATTCCCACTGATGAAATTACATTAAACGTCATTACATTGACATTTAAACAATATCTAGGTCAACAACCAATTCTTCAGTTTTGTTTACCCTTCCCAGTCATAAAACATGATGATAAAGCATGTTGCAGCTCCTAAATTTGGAACACATTGCCCGATTCCATTCGTCAATCTTCTTCTGTGAGCATTTTAAAGACTTGCTTGAAGAGTCATCTATTTGATTCATTGTGATATATTTTGTTTCTTACTTTTTATTCTTCACAGCGCTTTGAGACATTCTCTTGTTTGAATTAAGCGCTATATAAATACAACTAAATTACATTACATTGACATTTATATAGCGCCTTTATCAAGCTTTACATGGAACAATCATCTGGTGAGCATAATTACTGTATATCAAGAAAAGATTTTTTAAACACTATTTTAAGATGGTTAAAGTTGCGAATTGTGAAATACAGTTATTTTCATTGAAGTCATTAGTACTAACATTAAAAAATGCAAAAGATGAATAGAATTTGATTTTTAGGTGGATCTTAAAAATTAAGGCAAATGAATCTGTATTTCTGTTACTTCTGTGAACAGTCTAAACCTAGTAACCATCAGTGAGCTATATGTGCAATGTACGTGCCATTGTGCAAAAACACCAGCTACAATGGAGAGAAGAGCTTGGGTGACATTCCCGCGGGTACGATCAAAGCCTACTACATTAGCATGGGAAATTATCAAAAAAAATTATCTAGGCCTAGACTAAAAAGATAAATTTTACCTGTTTTCTACTTGAGAATAAAACAAAACAATTATGCAGGTAACTATGTTTATTATTTTGAAATAATAAACAGGTGAATTTCCAAAGAAATTTTATTTTTTTTCGGTGGATTTTGGAAAGAATGCCCCTTTAACGTATGTATTCCTTCAAAATAAAAAAATATTGATTTCTAAATAAGTGTTTATTATTTATACTTGGTAATGTTTCATATTACAATGGATCTTTAACATCACTTATGTCTCATTAATATGCGACTACTGTACAAAGAAAGTTAATACCTATTGTACTAGCTGATGTGTATTATATGACGATAACAAAATACCAAAAGACGCTTTGCCAAACACACTTACTGCAACATTATCTTGGAAAATTCTTTACACTTAATGAGATAACGAGCCAAATATGGACGTGAAACCTTCCGAGACAAGATACGATGTTAAACGATAATAATTTATTGTGACCCAAATCACTAAGTAATTGTAATAATAAAAAATAGTGTTCATGGCTAGCAGATTCTTCACTAATGTGGTTGGCTAGTCAATCTTAACTTACAAAGTACAATATATGTAATAAATAAAGAATATACAAGCAGTTGTAGTTATAACTTGCTTAGTTTCAAGAAATATGTGAGGTGTCATGAAAAAATGAGTCGTGTCGTACGCCAGGTCTTTTTAAGATATTCACAAAAACAGGCAGAAATTGAAAAAAGAAAAGATATTCTGTTGTTTTGTTAAGGTTATTACTTAATTTGTATGATTACAAACCCCTGTTTATTTACATGTTTTTGAACTATATTTTGTAAAGGCTGTTTTTCAAAATTAATGGAAAAACAGGCAGAAAGTCAAGAGTTGGTTATCATTAAAGTCAATTTTCTTGAAAGTGTGTTTTCATACATGTACATTTGAAAATGATTTTCTCTGGTAATACTCAACCTATTCAAGCTCATTTAAAAACCAATTTAAAGCTTATAATCTCTTCTATCTTAATATAGCAATAACCAAATTTTGATTTTCTGTAAAACAAGACTCATTTTGTCATGACACCTCATTTATTTAAATTCATTCCTTCAAAAATCTCCCAAATTCATTCACAAATTTAAATCCACTCATTTATTATTTCTAAAATAATAAACATGGTTAGTTATCTGCATGTAATAATAAATAATTGTGCCTCTAACATTGTTAACATTCACTGGTGTAAAAAAAACCCATACTACTAATTTCTTTTACATTAAAGGGCAGGTTCACCCAAAAAAATTTCTTCCTTGTATGTTTTAGTTTATCATAAAAGTATATTCTGTTTCTGAATTTTTATGATTCACTTTACCTATCATAATTATTGGTGAAATAGGCGAAAATTGCTAAGTGGGGGATAGATAAAATTACAACATAGAATCCTTATTCTTTTACATACAAATTGTCTAAAAGAGGGGTATTTTAAATAAATTGTGAAAAATCAACAGTTATTCTAAAAATATATAGAAAAGTACTTTCTTGTGTGTTTTAACCAAAATTGTTCATTTCTGATGTTTTCATATAGTGTAAAGTAGCCATTCTTATATGATAATAAAATATATTTATGTGATAATAACTTTGCTATTTTGTGTGTAAAATAATAGGAATGAAATCTAGCTTTTATTTTTATTATATTTTTTTAATTCATGAGACTCAAGAGGAAAAAACTCATAAAAATTCCCAGATGGGGCTGAATATATTTATTATGATTAACTATAAGATATAGTGATTTTTTGGGTGAACCTGCCCTTTACGAACAACAAGTGAACTAAAACATAATTTGAATGATATCTGGTTGTTTTTACATCATAATACATCATTAATAATTGTGATAAACTTCGGAAATACGCCAAATGTTTTACAATTTTTTTGAAAATTGATGTCTGCTTCGGCTTTTGCTAATTTTTTATTCAGTTTCTCGAACTGACG
>JAOTQE010055158.1:5660-20039 GCA_025631205.1 Nesometra sesokonis
TAGCACTTACTCAGGATTGAACCTAGGACCTTGGGTTAGTAGGCAAGCATGTTAACCACCAAGCTACAGTTCCACTACTTAATACACATTGTTGTGGGAATAATTCTAGCACTTACTCAGGATTGAACCTAGGACCTTGGGTTAGTAGGCAAGCATGTTAACCACCAAGCTACAGTTCCACTATTTTATATTCTTTGACTAAACACATTAATAATTATTAATCAAAAGCTTTTAAGTTACCGACCACCTAAAAAACAACACTTAAAGACATTAATGTTTAAAAAAAATATAAAATTTCAATAATGGCAAATAATTGTTTTTAAATTGAGATGTGAAATACACAAAAATCCTTTGAGAAAATAATGTATTACAGTACTTATTTTGATACATTCCAAGATCGGAAATATTAATAAAGTTTATGTTATAAGGAAGAGGTAACTACCGCTTTCTACTTTCACAATGCTTTAAGACGTCGGACATGCGTTTCAAAATAAGATTCTGGAAATGTAAAAATAACCTAATAATAATAATAAGCCAGACCAGAATTCAGTGCTAAACAATGACATTTTACTTAGCCATTTAATTCTTATCCTTCATGTTAATTTTTTTTAATGAGATCATACACATAATTAAAGTTCATTGAACGTATAATATTTTATATTTACATATTTATTATGCTTTATTTTTCAACAAAATGGACTGTATGTTTTATGAGTATAATGCCATACTGGTGAATATTTTAAAATTGTTGTTTAAAAAAAGTTGTTATTTTTTAAGAAAACCAAGCATACCCTGTCCAGATGTGATAGAGGTTAAGGGTGCATATGATGGCAATTGTCATGTTAAGTGTCAACTAAAAAAAAACCACCTTTTCCAATCACCAATAAAATAAAAATTATTTTAGGCCTTACATAAAATGCCTTATGGATAAAGTAAAAAAAGTACAGAATTTGTGCATTATTCATTAAAAAACATGTTAGTTAATGAATAACCAAAATCATTAGTTTGATATTTTTATATGCAATATAATACATCAATTGTTTAATGATTCTTTAATGTATCAACGTTTTCAGAAAATAAAAATTATGTTAGGCCTTTATAAAAGTCAGAAAATTATAATACTATAGAGCATAAAGTTTAGCTTTCTAAATAACTGTATACATATAAAGTAAAAAGTAGATGATTTCAGGATTTGTGAGTTATTCATTAAAAACAAATGTTAGTTAATGAATAACCAAAACGATTAAATTTTGTTTGATTTTTTTTACACAATATAATACACCAATTGTTTAATGATTCTATAATGTACCAAATTTTTCAGAAAATGTTATTATTTTGACAATAACATTCACTTGCATGTTGCAATCTTTATCTATTTCAATGTTGATGAAACACTTTAGATTTTCTATGCCCTCCAAGGAGCCTCCTTATGTACATTATGAGAGATAAACACATGTTGAAGAAGCTTCCTGGCAACACATTGACTACCACTGACAGATATGTCATTAATAATTATCACATCCATACATTAACATAAAAAATCAGCTGTGGGTTGCCACATTCTTTACCTAATTCAACCCAATAAGTACACCTTGTAAATTAAGTTGTACTGGGATGTTAGTGTCACATAATAAATTAACTACTTCATAGACAAGAAGGCTTAGCAGTTTTAGATTATAAATCCGTGGTATAATTAAATATTGATGTAACACAATGTACAAATATTAAAGTGGTAATTATAAATTAATTGCTGGGGCAGGTAAATAGTAACAGAAATTTAAAATTTTGAAAAAGTATTAACAAATTAAGTTTTACTCTAAATTACACAAAAAAATTTCTCAAAAAGAGCCAACTGTAACACAATTTTAATTTGGTAAAAAAATGTGCTCAACCATAAAAAGTACATATCATCAGATGAGTATTTCTAGAGCTCCATCATCAGAGCTTTATTAATTACAACAAAATTGAAGGAAAGATTTCAACAATATGTCCCCATAAACAATACACCCGGGAATAATTGTGTTATGCATGCAATAATGTAATTAATGTTCATATCAATGTGAAACTATGTAGAATACAAAGTAACAGAACGGTAACTGATCTTTTATAACATTTTTCCTAAAGTTAAAAAAAAAATATATAATAAAAATAAACACTAGATTTCATCCCTATTCTTTAACACCTAAAACAGCAAAGTGGGTAATTTTTTTATTATCAAATAAAAATGGCTAATTTACACTATATAAAAAGATCAGAAATGAACAATTTTGGTTAAAACGCACACGAATAGTATTTTTTTATATATTTTTAGAATGACCGTTGATTTTTCACAATTCATTTAGAATACCCCTCTTTCAGAAAATGTGTATGTAAAAGAATAGAGATTCTATCTTGTAATTTGAAGTATCCCCCACTTAGCAATTTTCATCTATTTCACCAATAATTATGATTGGTAAAATGAATCGTAAAAATTCAGAAACAGGGCTGAATATACTTTTTATGATAAAGTAAATCATATAGAGAAGATCATTTTTTGGGTGAACCTGCACGGATAATAAAATGTCGACATTTAAAATTTTGGTCAATAACATATGATGACAATATAGCTAAAATATTACTAAAATTGATTGTTGCCAACAATGATGATAGTGACATTTAATAATACAAATTGTCTTGTTTAATTCATAATCAATACTGAAATTGTGATTTCTCACATCTTAAAGTAATTTCCAATTTTAATAATATAGAGAATATTTTATGAAAGAACAGTAGCAAATTTATTGACATTTTAATGATCGAGTAGTGGTAATGTATATCATCTTAATCTTGAGGTGCACATTAGAGATTGCAGTTAACTTAAGAGTCACTCGGGGATGTCAGTATACTGGGCGGAGATGGGCGAGGCCACACTCCCTAAAAATGTTCCACTCACCCTAAAGCTTACTTTTAGGCTTTCCACCCAAGACTAATTTCAACATACCACCCACTTTAAGTTTCTGAAAAATGTAAAAACTGTTTTTAATTAATGTATCACCCACTGTTCTATTCTTTCTGCCCACCCTTGGATTTTTTTCAATATATCCCTGGTCACTTAAATCACTTAAATGAGGATTGGGACTAGTACTTGCCAATTTGCTGGGCAACCAAAAACTTCTATTAGCCATCTATTATCTTACAACTTGTTGCCAAACAACCAACTGTAAAAACTAATCTGTAAACTGTATCTTTATTTTAGGGCAAGTAGAATTTGGGGAAACCAAACTTTAGATAGATGCAGCAAGAAAAATGCAAGGATGGATGGAAACAGTGTAAGGGTGGGTGGTAAAATGATTAAAAACAATGATTTTTACCTTTTCATATGATTAGGATAGGTGACAAGTTGGAATTAGGCTGAATGGTAGGCCTTAAAATAAGATTTAGGGTAGTTGAAACATTTTAGGATGGGTGGCCCCACCAACCTCCCCCCGGCATAATTACATCCCTGCTTGCCAGAGTGGAAAGCAGATATTAAAAATCTTACAAGCTGTGATTGTAACGAAAAAATTATTAAAATAAGAATTTTGGTGTTTATTCTATAAAAATTTGATAATTGACCTATGATATAAAGTGATTAATCTGGAAGAATTTTGCTAGCAATTTGGCTCTAATTTAGCATTAAGTCCAAATCCATGTTTAATGGGCAAAAACCTGCCAATACTGTATAGAAAATTAAATTTAACATTCATTAGTTATTTGGCTAATTTGCCATTTAATTTTAAAATTAGCCAAATTTATCTTTGCTATAGGATTTGGTTATTTGACTAAGGGCAACTTAAACTTTGGATATATGATCTATTTAACAATGACAGACTTTAAATGCCAATTTTTATCAAAGAACTATAACATAAAAGAAAGTGCGCAATTTTCAATCTGAAACATTATAATGGATGAGTTGTAATGGTACATATTATCATCATAATTTGGAAAAGAGTAAAATATTAGAGCACATTAGAGAATCTAGTAGTTGATCTATTAAGAATCATCCCTAGCAGTTAATTAACATGAGAATAGAATGCTATCCAAGTCTGCTTGCTGACTGCAAGTATTTGCATAAGAAGCAATCACCTATCATGGCTTTGTCTATACATGCGTTACTGTGTGTTCTATTCTATAACCATTAGCCTTTTCTTACGTGTGTTTGTGTGTGTGCATAATTCACGTACCTAGTTCATTTATCACAGCTCATCATCTCGTTCAAGGATTACCAACAATAAAGCACTAGAGATAACAGTATTCTATTATTATAATTACTGTTATTACTCTCTAAGCATTATATTACAAGTATACAAAATCCAATAAGAGATCCATATTTTCTAGGTGATCTAATTTCTAGATTTAAATATAAGCCTTCAAATTTTCTTTAAAAAATGATTAGTTTACTGTATAATTATACAAATAATGTATTGGTTAGAATTTTGTACCTATTGCCCCTAAAACGTTGCAATAATTAATTTTGTATTTGATTAGACATCTAAGCAGAACATCACAACCCTAAACCTTTAAAAATCATAAACCTAATGTCAAATATTTCGCCAAACGGCACTTCTAAAGTGCTAGTGAGAACCTTTTTTAATACTAAATAGAACTGTAACCCAAGAAAAAATACGAGGCACGTCACAGCAAAACCACCAAGTTGTAAGAAAATTGAGATATTGTAAAAAACATATTTAGCTTTATGCAAGCTTTAAAATTAAGGGTCAATTTTCAAAATCGGACATCTGTAAGTTTATTGGGAAAAATATACACAGTTTCTTTTGTATTTCTTTATATTTCCTGTTTATTTGCTTATTTCTCCATTACTTCCTGTGCGACAAGTTGGTAGTTTACCATGACTAGCCTCATATACATTTAACTTCAATTTAACCGTAATAAAAGAGTATAGTTTGGTATAAAATTAAGCATCTCATCTTTTTACCCCTTCCCGATATAGTATTTTATTTTTTTTTTTCATTTCAAATAAAAAAAGTTCACAAATTGTATTTTACTTTAATAGACCACAAGTCTTTTTTATTACTTATAAATCAGTTGACAGGGAGTGGAGTAGCTTCAGGCAAATGTTCTTCTACTGAAGGTTAAAAATCATACTAATTATGTAGCTCTCCATTTTCTTGGATTTTTTCCAAGTGTAGATTTGATATACACCTAGATATTAAATTACCTACACTGTAAAATATTACAGGATTACAGGACTTGGATACAAGTTAGATGGTCAATCCTCAGTAGTCCACAGAAGGACTGACCAGGATAATGGTCACAACCAAGTTTGACTGGTCATAACTGACAGATCAACACCGGTCATCAATTAACTAAGTATAGATTTTAAATACAGTTGAACCTCTCGTAGGTGGACAGACACCCTTGGGTCTGGAAAAATTGTCCACTTACGGAAGGTGTCCACTTACAAAAATTTTGGCTGATAAAGGCCAATGTTATAACATTATGTACACGTCCTCATGTCTCATATTTCACTGCCTTTCAGACACCGCATTCTACATTTTATTAAACATTGTTTACCATTTTTAAGATTGGTTCAGTAATATTATTCTTAGCCATTACAGTACAAGGACACTTTTGTATAAAACATTTATTCGTTGTACTGAAAAATCAAAATTTTCCGGGATGTTCACTTATGGGAGGTACAATAATGTACAACAAACCTAAATTTTAAAACAAAAAGTCTCTGTGTCCGCTTACGGAAGTTGTCCGCTTACAAGAGGCACCAAATGCACGGATCAGGTAGAAAGAAAAAAAATGGGTCATTGAATTAGTGTCTATTATGGGAAGTGTCCGCACAAGAAGGTTTAACTTTATTTTGCAAAAGTAATGTCTTCAAATATAAATGAATATTATAAAGAATTATAGCATAAATTTTCAATAGGCATTAACGCATAGTCATTTGTATGTAATATTTAAGTGTAAATAAACGTTGGGAATGGGTGGAGGTTCCATGTTGACAGAGGTGATATCAATGATCTGAGTTACCCTCATTAAAAAGACAAATAAAAAAACAAATGCAAATGGTTATATTTTCCAATATCATGTTACTCCAAGCCAAAAATTTCTAATATAATCATGTTAAATGAATGTCAAATAACGTGTCTACAATAACTGTAGCACTCATGGTTGAGAAGGGACATAAAGATGTGTTACAACAAATTTGAAGAATTTCTAAAAAAAACACACTTCAAGATAAAAATATTTATATTGAATAAAGCTGTTTCTAGTATGTCATCACAAAAATTTAATTATTTTTAATCAGGTTATGTGCTTGGCTAATAAAGTTCTTATAAATATAACTTATTTCTAGTTGTCGTAAATAGAACATGAGTCGTTCTTTAGAGCACCCTCACAAGTCTGATTGGTCACTGGCGACGACAGTTCAACACCGATCATCTGTTGACAATACGTAATTCATTATCCCAGTAATTGATCTGACATGCACTGGCTTAGGGGTCGTAGGGGTCAGAAGCAGTGTGGCAAGCAATGTTATATCATGGTTGTTCAATTCCTTGCAATAAGGGATTTCTATGTCATCATCATTACACACTTTGTACTGGGTATTGGCGGTAGATTAATTCACTGGCCTTTGTTGCCGTTGAGAAACTTACCAATGTATTAATCCTTGATTCCAAACATTGGAAAATAATTATGATTATATTTGTTTATGAATTTATAGTTAAAGAATTCTTTATTATTACACTTTTATACTTTAGGCCAAATTGAAGACATATTGTAACAAAAAAATCACAACATTGACTTTTAAATTATCTTACCCATCTTACGATAATTTAAATTTAAGAAAATATAAAATATTAAAAATATAAATTAGTATATTTAAAAGTTATTTAATATTCTAACACTGATTTCTCCGGCTCGTGTTAACCAACATCAAAGTTAAGAACTTGAGAATATAAATTAGTTTATTTTAAAAGATTTTTACACTGAAAATGGCCAAAATCATAGATTGAAAGCTTTTTGATGGCTTTTTGCTCATTTGTTGCAAAATTATTGATATATTTCAAATGCAATGGTAAAATCTAATTTTTAAGTGTCATACCAATACATCTTTAATCGTGAACATGCGTTTATAATGTTATATTCTTAATATATAATGTATAGACATACAATGATTTTTGTTGGAACATAAAAGTAGATTCATCAAAAATTGACAATTAACCAACCTAGTTTAAACTTAAATATTCACAAGACAGAGGTCACATGTTTGAGAAGTGAAAAATCGGGATATTTTATGTCAGCTGCTTTGTCGATCAAATTTGCATAAATGCAAATGTGCGAAGCGTCACAATAAAAAATACAACATAGAAAAGTACATAACAATATGTAAAAATATGTACATTATTGTATATAAATTATATTTAACACTGAGCAGAGCTGGTATTTTTTTAAGGAACAACCGATTTTGCTCCTAGGCTAGGCCAAGACCCACTGGGAGACACTTAAATTTTCAGGAGAAAAATGTAATTTTTCAAGATTGCGAGAGTTGACTCAAAAAATCAGGAGACTCCCGCCATTTTCAGGAGACTTGGGACCTCTGACGAGACACATTGTTTTAAAACATCTAAAGAAGAATTAATAATCAGTGTATGTGACTCATGACACAAATTCAGCATGTTTTTAATCTAAGGCATCAAATAGAAAGTAGACATTTAACATAAGGTTATATAATGGATTTTATTCTACAGCAATGTTTAATATGACGGCATTTCTTTTATGAGATGAATTTCCAAGAAACTGGTTTTCATGTTACATGTTTTGTATCCTGTAGATTTAATGCAAATGTTGTATTCCTATTTTCCAAGAAAACTATAAATTTTAAATTTACATATTATTATAACTGAGCATCAAATTTCAACTTTATCTCTTTTTTTTATTCTGATTTTAAGTTGGATAGTTTAAAATACATTATCAGACCAACCCTGGTATAAGCCCAATACTGTTGAACAAGCAGTCAGTGAGATGGACATATACCCTAGTATAAGCCCACTCACTTTGGACCTTTATTTTATTTAACAGCAATAAATTGTGTCAAAAAATTGTGTAAATAATTTAAAAATAGGAAGGAATGGCATTAACAATTGTGTTTAAGATTATAATGCAAGATAATTTATTTAAAATGTGGAATCTACCCTTTGAAAAAAAACACTCTCCAACTAGGTGGGTCTGCCATGTTACATTACTAGGGAGATCTATCTAAAGGTCATTAAGTAATTGAAGTGATGTCAGTTTTAATTAATATGAAGCTCTATTACTGGTTGTATTTCCTATGTACTTTTTGGGCATTCTGACATCATATCATTGGTAGTCTCCCTTGAGAGGGGAGCTGACCTTGTATTAATTGAGAAATTTATGGGTTTTGGTCATATTAGGATAATAATGTTAATGTTTTGTGTGAATGGTAGTTTTTGTAGGTTTAACCCTGTTAACTACTTAGATCTACCTTTTCACTGCCATTATCTACCATGTTAACCCTAACAGGAGAGTGTTATTTTTTTCAAAGGGTATAGTGTTAATGAGCATGCGCTTATTACAAAATGTTCTAACAAGTAAAATAAAAATTCAGATGTTTTTTAATTTCCAGTTTGTTTCTTTTTCCCCCTAACCTATATTGTGACAAAATAAAATGAATTAAAAACTAAATGGCTTACAAACATGTAATCACTAAACTTTATTACTTGAATTTCTCAGAAATATAATATAAATGCCAAGTATTTGCAATTACTGAAATGGAGCCAAGAAATCAAATCCACTAGGTTGTGATGAGGACCAACCTAAAGATTTAAGTATTTAATGTTAGTCAGATAATTGGGCTTGGTACTTTATGATCTTAACATTAATATTATGACCACATAGGTTCTAGATACATTACATGTATATGCCAGGTAGTTCAATTCAAATACAACATTAATTGGGGCAAGCCATGGCAAAACCACCAAGTTGTTACGCAGGAAGTTACCAAGATATTTGCAAATAAACAAAAGGAAACAAACAAATACGAAGGAAATTTTAGTTAATCTTGTTCCATAACTCTGGTTATGTCAGATTTTGAAAATTTACCCTCATTTTAAAGCTTGAGACAAGTGCAAGGTGGTTTTAATATTGACTCCATTTTACAATTTTGTAGTCACAAATACAATAAAAACAATCTTACAAAAATAACAGGAGAAACAAGTCTGCTTACAAAAATAATCTGTATCACAGAATTTTCTAACAACAAAAGTCTCTGAAGGTATTTCAGCACTTGAATATTTAAAGACAAAAAATAAAATTTTAAATACTGTAAAACCAATTTTTAAACACATTTATTTCTATTCTCACCTTTTTAACTTTCACATTAAGCAAATTAATTTTAACATTGGATTTGGTAACATGTTGGTTATTTTCAAGTGACTATACATCTTTAAAAGAATAGTTTTAAAAAAATGGTAGCTAAAGTTGTATAAAGGAAATCATCATAGGTATCACGTAATAAGAAGGTTCCTGATATAATTTCCACTGAACCAATTCAACAAAGAATTGGCCTATCCAGAAAATTGAAAATGATTATCACGTTAAACGCTATGTCATTAATCGACGGTTGAACATAACTAAAAGGGGTCAAATTGCTGAGTAAGCTGGCACATAAGACATTACAATTGGATGACAAATGTGTTTACTGTAGAATCTGTTTTATGATGGTCCATAGAAAAACAATAAATTACTATGAATTTGATATCCTATGCTAACATTACGAGATGGATTAAACATGGCATTGCTACAGCAACCAGCAAGTCTCAGGATGACAGCAGAAATGTACTTGCCTAGATTAACATAATCTATTTAAATTTACAAATTTAAAATGTATTTATTATACAGTTAGAATAGTTTAAAAAGAATATCAACAACAAAGAATTTTAATTTTGTGGTTTGTTTAGTGGTTGATAATTAAAAAAAGTTACTTCTTTGATAAGGGCACAATGATTCAGAGTAAACTATTACCTCCGTCAACCAAGTTGGTGAGGTTATGTTTTCAGTTGTGTAACTTAAAAAGTAATTGACAGATTCTAATAACATTTTCAGGGAAGTTTGGAAATGACACTAGTGGCTTTTCCTATCACCAGTATACTATGCCCTTGGTGGCATCTAAAGCAAATAAGACTAAACTGAACCGAATTGAATAAAATAAACATTAATAATTTAACATTGAGAATTTAAAAATTTACTCAGAATTTTAAAAAAAATATTCTGGAAGCACAATTTATTCGGAAGCACTTACCTGTCTGCGTCTTTATCCTTTGAGAAGGAACAATCCTTCCACACCTGGTTAGCTAAGGTCTTTGCAATTGCACCTGGTGACATATCCAAGTCACCATTCACTCCCATGTCTGACGGGGATGTGTAGGTGTTGGTCTGCACCACAGTTATCTTAGCCTCTCCTGAAAGCTGCTGCTCTGACGGTGGTGAGGTTGGTGGGGTCAGAGTGCAAGCTGGAATAAAATGAATAAAGAAAACAACATTAAACTTACTAAAAAAACAATTTCTAATAAAAATATGTACAGTCCTTAATAATATTTTTACGCTTAAAAAATTTCAAGTACCTTCTTTAATAATTTCAATAAAAAGGCTAAAAAGATACTCAAACTAGCCTGGTAGATTGTCTAATTCCTGAAGGCATTCATTATGGAGACTCCCAAATCAATACGGAGACTAGACCAATCCTGGAACCTCTAGGGAAATCCTAGAGATTCCAGTTCAATTCTGGTAACTCCAGCACAATCTTGAAAACTCTAGGGCAATCCTAGAGACTACAGGACAATTCTGGAAACTCCAGGGCAATCCTGGAGACTCTAAAGGCAATCCAAGAAACTCAAGGGCAATCCTGGAGATTCCAGGGCAATCCCAGAGACTCCAGTGCAATCCCGGAGATTTCAAGGCAATCCCCGGAAACTTCAAGGCAATCCTGGAGATTCCAAGACAATCCTGGAGACTCCAAGGCAATCCCGGGGACCTCAAGGCAATCCCGGAGATTCTAGGGCAATCCTGGAGACTCCGGTTAATTCAAGAGATTTCAATGCAATCCTGGAGATTCCATGGCAATTCCAGAGGACTTCAAGGCAATCCAGGAGATTCCAAGGCAATCCTGGAGACTCAAGGGCAATCCTAGAGATTCCAAGGTAATCCTTAATTATACAGGGTAATCCTAGAGACTCTAAAGCAATTCTGGGACTCTATGGAAATCCTGGGGGCTCCAGTGCATTCTTGGGGACTTCAGGACAATCCTGGAGACTTTGGGGCAATCCTGGGGATTCTTGGGCAATCTTAGAAACTCCAGGGCTATCTTGAAGACTTAGAAAAACTGAATAAAATACGAGCAGCTTTGTATAAAATGCATCAAGTAGTATGCTAAGGTTGTTTACTTACGTAGTGGTCCAACAGGTCCCTTTGGAGTCATGCCAGCTTGTGGGTAGGATGTCATACTTGGCTGTTGTTGGCTTGGTATCTCAACATTGTGTGGTACCACAACATAATTGGATGGGTACAACATTCTCACACCACCTGCAAAGTAAAATCAAATGTTTACAATCATTTTAATTAACTTAAACTCACCCTATACTTTAAAGATGTATTGTCACCTGAAAAATGACAATTTATTTTTAAAATAACTTGCTAATTTTGAAGAAATATTATGATCATTCCACTCAAAATTGGAATATCAACTAGACATGAACTTGTCACTTTTGACGAGTTTGCTGATCCGCATTTTATGCAATGTACTCGCGGATTGTAATTTGGTAATGTAATTTGTTAATAATGGTCCTGTTATCAATATTAGTAAAAGTGATACAAACATGCAAGTAAGAAGCTACTGTATAAGGATTAGATCCAATTTAAACACGGATAAGCGCGATATTCATATCCTGCCATATATTTAAAGTTTTCACTATGATGACATCATCAAATTTTAGAATAGATGTAACATTCCTTGACAATTACATCATCTACTATATATTGAAAGAAATTTCGAATAAAATCGGTGGCCAATTACTGAATTACCGAGATAACCTCACATATCTATAGTATGTATTACGTAATTAATTAAAAATCGCGGTTTTTTTTAAATGTAGATGATGGATTGATGACGTCACAAGTTACTGGCAACTTCGACGACCCATGATACCATATCGACAGGTTATGCTTTCAGAATGTCTAATTTGGTATACGGTATACTGAAATTTGAATGAAATTCGACGAATAATAAGGATCCTAAACATGAGCAAAAATCTACTTGAAGGCTGGCAGCCTGTATAATTATGGTCATTTTTCAGTGTAAAAATCTTATTAAACAATTTTTGAATCCACTAATTTCAATTTTCAGGTCACTAATTTTGATGTTATTTTAATTTATTTATATAACTTATTTAGCCAGGATGGCATTTCAGTGGCATACACCCTATTAAAAATTAATCAGGTTATATACACTAGTTTTCAAATGGTCCTGGGGAAAAAAAATAATAACAACAACAATAAGAACAACAATAAGAACATAAACAACAATAAGTAATAATGGCCAAGAATCAGCGGATTGTTGCCGTCTCCGCTCTGTCGCGGTCCCGGCACCCTACCTAGATGACCAAACAAAGGAACCGAAAACACATTTGCCCTGCCACAGACGACCGGGTGCTCAGGGACAACGACCAAGATAGTCACCCCGATGATAATGCCAATTTGAATCAATAGAGATGTAAATTAATGTAATTTGATACAATACTTACTTAGAAAAATTAGTGATTGATAATTGAGAAGATTGTTGTTTAAGCAATATATTTAAATATGACCAAGTAAATTTCAAAATCAATGTTGATGACTTTTTGGTCATCACCAAAGATCTTTTGTTTTATGGTTTTGGGAGAATAACAAATTTCTAGTTCAGCATGAAATTCTGTTTTCTAGGTGGGTGGAATGCATAGGATTAAGAGCATGTTTCTTCTATGCACGTCAACAATATTACGTGATAATTCAAGTGTTAATTCATATAGCGTTGACAGGTTTCTCTTATCATTCCCGTCTCATTTACATAATACTTAAAGAATCAGAGTACATCTTGTAATTAGTATAGTCAAGCACTTGGTTAGTGTATATTCTGGTTTATTTATTGTAAATGAGGTCATAATAATTTAATATTAACCAGTCTCACGATTAACATGGTAATATTTCCCAAAACCGATCATTCTTCGGATGGTCTATTTTGTTTAATTTTCTGGACATTTTGTTTTAGATGGAGTCAAGTTTACCTGTTGGCATAGATTTAATAATTTTGGGACTTTAAAAAAGATCCAATTTAACAGCAAATTAGGTCTTCCAGAGGGTCTGTTTTTGTTAGAGATAGCTATAGTATAGTATCATAACTTCCACCAACGATAATACAAAATGATTGAATTCAGTCCATTGTGTGTGGAACTCAATCCAGGTTACCAAGAACCGCACTTGTGATGGAGCTGCAATTTTTTTAAGCAAGTAACCTAGCAAAAATCTGGGGTCCAAAATTAGCACTGAGGGCGCAAGGTTCGAGGGTTCCATTTCAAATAATGCAAACATCGTATATTGTTCACTCTTGTACATTTTATCTTCTTTGCTTACACTTAAACCCCTTTCACACAAAACTGTAAACTGGGAATATTACGATAATTCGCAAATTCTTGATTTAGTGTGAAAAGGTCCTTTCCCTTCAATGCCGGCACAGTGCTGGTATTTGTTAGACCACCTCAGACCCTTGACATATTATCGTTATATTACCGTCACTGCTTTAGGCCAAATGTGTGTGAAAGGTTCCACAGTGTAATGCCTGCTTACACAGTGAAGCATAACTAAGCAAAGGTCAAAGTTGGAAACCTGTATTATTAAGACTGCAAATTTTACGCCTTTCGCACAGACCCTTTCACACAGGAACCAGTCACATTACCGGAATTTGACCTTCTGTGTGAAAGGGTTTAGACCGGCAATAATGATGGCATGGTTATGGTAACATTGCAGTATTTTCTGTGTGAAAGAGGCTTTATTGTAAAGCGAGGCAATAAATATTCATAAATGAACTAAAACCACGGTAGATAATCCTACAAGAGAATAATTCCAATAGTTTAAAAAATTATCATTATTCTGTCTGTAATTTAAACAGCTGCATGTCGGGCCATCTTGAATAATAAATGATTAATGAATATTTCTCAATAAGATCAATATTATAAGAGATTCCCTATGAGATACAGTATTATGATTATAATGTTAAAGGCCCATTGCTTTTAAAGTTCTATTTTGACAAAAAATTAAAATATTCTATTTTTTAAATTT
>JAOTQE010055169.1:0-32778 GCA_025631205.1 Nesometra sesokonis
GGGGTGGGATAGTTGCACCGTTTGGTTCTGGCGAGCAAAAAAAACCAAAAATGTTTCCCTATTTTTGCCGTGTTTTGGTGGCCTATTTGCCTCACATTTAAGTCTGTTTATGCTTTTGGGGTCAATTTTACACCCGGCGCTCCTAATATAAGGAGGGGAGAGGCACATGCCACCTGTGCCCCCTCCCAAAATACGTGCCTGAATAGGACACATAATAGACAGGCAAAAAATGCATATTTCCTTCTTTAAAGGTGTATTGTAATTATAAAAATTACCAAAAGTCATTAAAATGAATTTTGAAGTAACCTTTAGAATAGAAATGATGTTTTATTACAAATTATTTGATATCTTTTTACACTTTAGAATGATATAAATTACAAGCCCCTTTTTTGGATTTCTTGCATTTATCTGCACAAATTTAGGGGTGATTTTTAAATACTGCAATTTTTAGGCTTAAGGTCATAAAGGTTAAAGGTTGAATAATTAGCCAAAATTATTAAAGTCTATGTGCTGAAAACAAGTGAAAAATAAGCGAAAAAGAACTAAATATATTTCTTTTTTTTATAACATGCTGTTAAAATGAACTAGGAGGACTTTAATTTGCAAAGCAAAGAAATGTCATTGATAAATTATGGGATATTTACATCATTGACCATTATTTTAATGTCATTGACTGAATAGTGTTTTTAAAATAGGTTGTTTGTAAACGAGAAGTTAGTAACTGAGGTAGACTGTACAATTTCTATTTAGTTATTTTATGTATTGATATTTATACCTTGTATGCACGTTAGTGTCTCAAATATATCTTCAGTTGATATAATAATTGTCAGAAGCTGATATTTTATGCATCATTAAAGCAGCAAATTATGCATTAGGGTTATATAGTTTATTCTTCAGTTTTATTATTATTTTTTTGTTTCAGATTCTATTTTGGATGTTGATAATCATGCTCCACTACACACAGTCACTACAGAGGAACTAAAATCTGATCTAATGATGACCCAAACAGACCAACAAAGATCAGAGGAGCGTGTAAGTACTTAATTTTCTTTTTGTTTTTTTTTACTGGTACTACTAGTACTAAATTACCATAGTGTGCCTATCACTTTCTGTGATCATGTCTATAATTGGTAATCAAATAATTTTTTTAACCTCAATCCAGACTATCAAATTTATTTGACTAAAAAACTATGATGATAACCATATATGGTAATGATATTGCTATGTATGGTCATGGTCTGACATCATCATGACCATATATAGACATTTAAAAGTTTTTTTGTCAAAGAAAATTTGATAGTCTGGATTGAGCTTCAGTTAATCAATTTCTCAACAATAGTAGGCCAAACAATAGTGCTTTGTTTGCCATTACCATTTTTGACTGGTACTATCAATACCACTGATAAAAGCATAGTGGGCCTATCCCTTTTTGTGAATATGTCTGTAATTATTGTTACATTGTATTTTGTTAACAGGCTTCCTAATACAAGCTCCGCTTTTAGGTTTTGCCTCCATTATTGATAATATATACTGTAAATTAGTTATGATGTTATAATGGAAATAAATATTTTGAGAATTAAATAGAATTTAATTTAATAATTAAACTGAATTTATTGCCAATCAAAAACTCTTATGCCTAAAATGTATGCCAATTTGCCATCCCCTGTGTGAAATTTAGAATAGGAATTGGTAGAAAATTTATTCTTTTTGATGAAGCTAGAAATGGGTAGAAATTAGGTCATCTTTACCAAGCATAAATTAATTATATCAAATGGTTATCTTGTCAAATGTTGGTCAGGGAACATTTTTGCCAGTGTAGCGTTGCAAAACTCTACATAAAAATGAACATTTGCTACACAATTTTAATATTAATATAATATATATAATATTAAGTCATACATTTATATAGCATCAAAATATATTAGCAATTATTGCTAATCAATATTTTGAAATAAAAATTTTCCCTGTTGGTCATCATTGTTCTGTCTTTCATGGTATTTAGCCTTCATCTTTGTAACCTGCAATAAAATTGAACTTTGGTTTATTTCCTCTTCGTGGCCATACAAAAATAATGTTGTTTTAAAACAATCCAGTGCACTCCATCTTTGCCAACAGTCATAAAGACCTCCATTACTTAGACCCCATTTACACTACTATGTTGGGCAATCCGGAAGTGTAAACACTCCAATTACTTTGGGTTAACACTGTACTGACCCATGGGTGGCCCAAATTCAAACCATCTCGCAAGGTGTTCCAAATGAGTTAGGCTGGCCTACTTAGAGAACCGTAGTGCAACACAAAACGCTGCAGCCTAGCACGACGAACAACATATCGTCAGCGAAATCCTCTAAAATACCGTTGTCGTCTTTTAGTGATCATCTTGAATGTATCTTCGTCATCATCAATAGTATTGTAGCCTACAATTTTCTGCTGCCGATTACTCCCAATTCGTTAAAAAACAAAGCAAAATACATACAAAGAAGACATCAATTTTATCACTATGACACTGGACACTACAATCTATCGTAAACAACATTGTGCACAGACGGCATTAATCAATCTCAAAGGCTTTTACTTTTCCAGTGTGGATACACATTGGCCCTCTCTTGGAACGCAAGTGTAAAAACGCTAGATCGGGCCCAAAAAAATGAGGCAAGGCATGGCAAACCCACTAAGTTGTCGCACAGGAATTTATTGAGATAAGAGCAAATAAACAAAAGGAAATATAATGAAATACAAGGTAAAGTTTTGTATATTTTGTCCCATAACCTTGGTTATAGATGTCCGATTTTGACAAATGACCCCTCATTTTAAAGCTTATAAAAAGATGAATAGGGATATAATATTAACTCCATTTTGTTATTTTGCGACAACTTGATGGTTTTGCCATGTCTTACCTCAAATATATTTGGACTCGATCCTGGGTAGGCCCAGGACCTTGTAAGTGTAAATGGGGTCTTAGTTACTTGATTAACCATATGACTAGCTCTAGAGCACCATAGCTGGAGCTAAACAAAAAGATAGCTCAACGTTATTATTACACTGAAGTGAATTAAATTTCCTTCTGCAGATACAACTGAAGTTACCGGCTAAGAAACGTTCACGTAGTTTGTCGGGCTACACGTCAACTGACAATGACCCTTCAAATAAGGTATTAAAGCTAAATATTGCAATAGCATGTAGTAGACCTTCTCATTTACATACACCATAGTTTAGAAGGTGGTTGTAGATGAGGAGGCTGGTGAATGAGAAGTGTGAGGTCTCTTCATAAAATGAGTTTCATGGTAGAAAAATCCAAAATTGAGTTATAGGTGTCATCTAATAGAGGATAATATAAACTAATCTACACTTTTGGGTAAGTAGATCCCAAAATATGATCATTTGAAGTATTTCTGTATGGAAATTTATTTTTTAGAAAATCGCCCATAAAACAATCTAAAATAAAGAATTCAAAGTCTATAAATCTCAGAATATATCCATGAAGAAAACTTTTGCATGAAAACTGACCTAAAAATTATATTATACTGAATTATAAGTACAGCTGTACTCATACTTGATTAAAACTAAAGTTCTCAAAAATTTGACTTCAGACCTATTTTGGTGCTTATCTCATTTTTATCTCCTCTATGATGCGACTCATTTTGTATTGTGGCCTTACAAATGTTAGGTTTTATATTAATTGTTATGTGATCTTATTTCTTTCGCCAATAGGATAATGTGTCTGAGATGGAAATGAAGCAGATGATGGAAGCCAAGGCTAGACTGCGGACTGAGTCAGAGGAAACACTTACTGACGATGAAGGAATGGTGATATGTGTTGATCAAGAAGATGATGATGTCCTAAGTAAGTATAGTCACTATACAAAAGGTTATATTGGCAAAATCATAATTTTAATCAAATACTACAAAGACCTTTATTTTTGCACCTCCTTAAATTTTACAATAACATCACTATTGCGGAAATAAAAGGCCTCGCGAATATTGCGAAAACATTGAGGATTTTATTTGTTAAAAATGGTTGATAAGAAAGATTTCTCTAATTAATGAATATAATAATATATACGATAAATGTGAGGTCACACCACAAAATGAGTCTCTTGATAGGAAAATCCATAATTGAGTTATTGGTACCTTTGGATAGAGCATAATGTAAGCTATAATCTAAACTTAAAATGATGTTCATTGAATAAGTAGATCCAAAGATATGAGCATTTGAAGTTTTCATGTATGGAAGCAGTGGTTTGAGAAAATTTGACATAAAGCAATCAAAAATAAACAATTAAAAGACTATAAATCTCAGGAAACTTGCACAAAGGACACTTAACTGCATGAATACTGACCTAAAAATTATATCATAATGAAGTATAAGTACCATAGTACTCATAATTGATTAAAACTAAATTTCTCAAAAATCTAACTATTTGATCCCACCTACGATGCGACTCATTTGTGGTGAGAGAGACCTCACAAATTGAAAGTCTCACCACAAAATGAGTTGCAAGGTTGGAAAATGGACAAAATTTAATTATTGATATACTCCAATAGAGCATAATGTAAGCCCAAAATAGTCAAGCTGAGAAGATCATCTAAAAACATGTTTATATTAAGAAAATAATAATTTTGGCACTATTTCAAGATAAATATGTAATAAATGTATCTTGTACAAAAGTTTAGGTTTCAAAATCTCCTAATTTGTCTGTTAAAAAATCTGTATTTCGAGAGAAAGTGAGAAACATTTTCCACAAATTTCAATTACTTGACTGACATTATGATTTTTCGAATGACCTGGGCAGCACTCTATGATCTTTTTCCTATAATTCTTGTGAAATGTCAGGTCGAAGGCTTATCACATAGTAAAATATAATGTTGTGTAAATCCGGTCAACTGTTAAATTAAATTGGAATTAAACTAATCACAAAGTATTTCCATCAAAATTGTATTATCATATGCCACACTATTTTTAGTAACAACTGCTTCATATGAACTAAAGTTCCAATTTAAAAATTTCTTTTTTCAACTTCATCCGTGCCAAACTGATATGAAAGTACAGAAAAGAGGTTTATATGGAAAAAGTTGCCATTTTTTTCTGTGATTCAATAAATATTTAATATTATATTTAATATCAATTTTTGTTGTTTTTAATAGTTGATTCTGGAAGAGTTGAAATGCACAAGTCGGGCGCTATTGACCTCCAGTGTGAGGAAAAAGTTGCTGATAGCGATCCCGAGACTGAGTCGGACGATGAGTCAGCCATGCAGAACAAGGCGTTCCCGCAGCAGAGATTCTCACCTATGGTTAAACCCATATCAGACATTACATTACGACCCAAACCAATCAAAGCAAAGCCTGATGCTAATGCTCCCATTAGGGGAGATAATGATCAAGCAGATGGCATTGGCAGCAGCATTGAAATCAGGGCTAGGCCTGTTGGCGGAGTAAGCGATTTCCAACCCACGGGTGCAGTATTCAAAGCTCATTCACCGAAAGGGCGTGATATGACACCAACTGGTATGGCAAAGGCGTTTCACGAATATCATCCAGTTAAAGAAGTCTCGCAAGATCAGATACAAAGCAGTAAATATCTACAAGATAAACAAAAACCAAAGGCTATGTTAGAAAGAAAAGTTCAAAAAGTTGAGCCCCCAAGAAATCAGCCAGTAAAGACGTTTCTAACAAATGAACAGAAGTTGATAATTAACACAAGTAATGCACCAACATCGATGCAACTGGCTATCGGCGCTCCCGCTTTGATCTCAACGGCTCCAACACAGATTACCAAGGTGAATCATTCCCAACCAATATTCCTGACGAACTCTCCAGTAATGGCAACATACACGCTTAATCCAGCGGCCACTAATCAGAATGCTAATAGCGGCAATGTCCAAGGACAACCATTTGCCACAGCCATCATTGCTGACCAGTCTTTTCTTCCACAAAATCAAGCCACTATTAACCCCACCCAAAATCTCTTGCAAAATATATCCAGTATGCCACCTGGTTCTCCCAGACCATTACAGAGTTCACAGCCAACAATTTTAAGTGGGGTAATGTTAAAAGGAAAGCCAAATGTATTCCCAGTACAGGGCGGTTCTAGCGTTCAAATACCTGCGAATCAGATTTTATCGTTTACAAACCAGCCTGTCACGCAAGTGCAGTATATCCTTCCGACAGCAGAGACTCAAACGGCTCCAAGGCTACAGTTTGCAACCACTCCAAGTCAGGTTGTTGGTAGCAGAGTTCAGCTAGGCCCCAGTGTACAGTTGGGAACCACTCAATTACAACCACAGCCTGGTATTCAGACCACTTCATCTGGTAACATTCTCACAACACAAATCCTTCCAGGAAACAAAGTCCAGGCTACAATCCTACCGATGCCTTCCGCAACATCGCAGGTAGTCAACCTCTCAGCTCCGGCAACCCAACACCCTGTTGCTATACCAAAGAAGAAACTTGCCCTTATTAAACAGAGTCGCATAGCCAGTGCACCACAACCACTGACGTTGATGTCAAAGCCATGTAGCCCTAAAGTGACAGTGGCAGCAGGATTTCCAACGGCAGGACTCCCTAGCAACCATTCAGGAATACCAACGGCAGTCACAATACAACCCAAACTACTGCTGCCATCATCCCCAAGGTATACAAGAGCTTTCTTTTTATATATGTGTATTCTTATGTTTTTTTAAATTCCTGTCAGTGGATAAGAGCACAAGTTTTTGTTCGGTTCATGCCCATAATGAATAGGCATAACAAATTCTTGTGTTGCCCAAACCTGACCGAACCAAAATCTTGAATGTTGGGATCTGCTTTTTAGTGTCATTTTTCATGATGAAAAATTTTAAAGTCATGGCTGGTTCTTGAAGGAATTAACCCTATTACATTGGATTATTTTTGGAACTTGAGTACATTGGGAGGATACCAATTTGCCACCCCCACCAAATCTCTGCAAAGAACCGAATGTCTTGAAAATTGGCACATATTTTAAAAAGTCGAGTAGAAAAGACAAAAAAAAAATTTAAAAATCAGACTATTTTTTTTATAATAAAATATATGAAAAGCATGAAACCTGTGCAAGAAAATCACATTTTTTTTTGGAAAGTTTGAGCAATTATAAACTAAAAATAAGTCGTACATTCCCAACCAGGATGAACTATACATTAAAACATGCGGGAGACTTGAGACAAAAATTGTAAAGTTTGAACGTGAAATTCCATTAATCTAGAAGCACATACAAAAAACCTACAGCGGGTCAAGAAGAACCGCCCAAAAAAATGGGATTAGGCTTAGCAGGGATGTAGTTAGAAAAATCCAAGGTTAGGTGGCAAGCATTTAATAGAATGTGGTACAGTGATTAAAGAAACTGTTATTCAAAAGGTTAGGGTGGGTGCCAGGTTTAAATTAGGGTGGGTTGAAAGCCTTAAAATAAGCTTTATGGTGGGTGAAAAACTCTTGAGGGGTATTTCTCTGCCTAACATAACTACATCCCTGATTTAACTGAAACTAATGTTTTGATATTTCCTTTACAGGTATAGCATAATTCAGTCCGTTGACACTGCGAGTCCTGCCTCGCCTGTCATAATTGCTGCTCCTGACCAATTGAAGCCGGCAACACCTAGAGCAGTGATACCACCAACCGGATTCATCTCCCCATCAGTAGTGAGAACAAATGTTTCACAAGGTACATGAATGAAAAATCTATTTCTAATCTAGTCCAAATAATGAAAAGAATAGGTATAAAATGTCACTAAAATATGGCAAAAAAAATAATGGGAAGTCTTAAAGTAATATAAATAATACATAGTGAAATACAAAATACAGAATTCCGTATACAATGGATACAGATACAATATAAAACTAGCTATACTTAGAATAATGTAAATTTTTTGAAAGATTTAAATAAAAATGATCTGTAAAGAGCAAACTTATATTGAATGAGAAACTTTGGTTTTGAAGTCTGTAATACCATTAAAAAATATATCAATAGTGTTCACATTATGTAGGATAGTATTATACTGATGAGAAAGTCTATGAATAAAACTATTTTTGCAGCATTAACTCGACTATATGGTGCAGAAAATAGGTTACTGTTGGCTGAATGGCATGTTATTATTGAAAACGCTATTCCAAAGTTTATTTGATTTTTATTTCATAGTATATTGTAATACAGTCGACCTTCTCATTTACATACCCCTTGGGCTGGAAGGTGTTTGTAAATGAGAAAGTTCGTAAATGAGAAGGTTCATAAAAACGGTCAAGTGAGGCCTCCAAAACGTTTATTTTGTGCTTTTGGTTATTAAACAAAGTTGTTTAAATGAACTAGGAGCAAAACATATAAAAAACAAAAACATATCAATGATAAATTATCGGATATTTACATCAGTGGCAATTATTTTAATGACGTCATTGACATAAGTGTTTGTATAATAGAAGGTTTGTAAAAGAGAAGGGCGACTGTACATCTTTTAGTGGCCATTGAAGTAAAAGAATTTGCCTAAACCCATTTTGTTTACATTTCCTAGGTGATCGTAGTCATGGCAGTAATCAGCAGGCAATAAGACCCAAACCAACAACATCACACACGCTGCCACCAAAGAAGGTTAGAGCAGCATTGGCGATGATTCCAGTCGTCACATCAGCATCTGGTATACCACCCTCAGTCATCCAAGTTGGCTCAATACCGATATCTACATCCCTTAAGCCTCTGAACGCGACCACGATAGCCAGCATTCCTGCAACTTTGATGACTACACAAGTTCAGAGTCCTCATCTACCAAAGCTACTGCCGAAACTACCGTCAAGCAATCAGGGTGTGGCTTCACCTCAAAAACTTGTGAACAGTAATAGGATAGTGACAAGCCAAGTGAATGGAAGTAGTGTTGGAAAGGCTAGAAGTACTCCTGCTGCTTCTTCCACAACAGTGGGTTCACGAGAGGGTGCTTCTGTAGCAGTGAAGGGAATTAACAGTAAAGGGGAAATAGAGCATGCATCATGTGTGGTGAATGTCACCACATCGCAGACAAGTGTGGAGAATGTGAAAAAGAATTTATTTAGGGATACAAATGGTCATAATGGGAAAAGTGCAATCCACGATGGGAAAGTTGCAATGAACGAAAAAGGCGATGAAGGGGCACTGCGCTGTCGACAGGGGGTGGTCGCTGAGTGGAAGGACAGTCGGGATGTTGGGTTATCGACATCACATGGGGTAAAAGACACAGAACAGCCTTCAGATGAAAAGGGCACAAATGATGTAAACAGCACAGGACCAAATAGGGAATCGGGTTTGGAGGATAAGAAGCATCGGGCATGTAAGGGCAAGCGGTACAATGAAATGGTGACTGAACTAAGGCCGCCAAAAAAGGACAAAAGGGTAAGCTATAATGCCAAGAATATAAAATAATATTATATAATTGAGAAAGGCAGATAATTTGTGGTCACTCCACAAAATGAGTCTCATTGTAGGAAAATCTAAGTTTAGTTATTAGTAATTTCTAATAGAGCAGACTATAAACTGTAATCTACACTGTAGATCCAAAGATATATGAACATCTAAAGTTTAAGAAAATCTGCAATAAAGCAATACATATAGACAATCAGTTGACTGTAAATCTCTGAAAATTTGCATAACAGACAGTTTCCTGCATGAAAACTGACAGAAAAAGTCTACATTGTTATATTGAAATATAAGTACAAATGTACTCATGATTAATTAAAAGTAAATTTATCAACAATTTGACTTTAGACCTATTTTGATGATTATGTTAATTTTATCTCACTTACGATGCGACTCATTTTATGGTGAAACCTCATATTTATTCAAGTGCACTAACTAGCTCGTATTGATTGATTGCAGCCAATGAGCCCCTGTAGAATTTGTTGGAATTCGATTTTGTTGTGATCACCCAATCACATTGATAATTACAATGATTTTACAATAGACCAAATTAGCAACCTTGTTTAAATCTGGTTTAGTAGGGGCGATTTTTCTATATTTTACTGTATTTCGCTGTGTTAAATGAGCTCAAAATGTACAACTTAAAAGTTTATTTGTTTTTCTTAGTTGGTAACTAATTCCGAAATGTTGGGATACATTCATACATCATTTTTTTCACTAGCTACGCTTAGTTTTATTTAAATTGGAATGAATTAAACCTTTCAAATTGGTTGAAAACTATGAATGGTTTTAGACCCCCACAACGCAAACAGTGTTGATCCGCTAGTGTACGTAGAAGCTTAGAACTCGCGAGTGGATCAATGGAGTTCAACTTTTGGCCTAACTTAATTTATGCTTATTTCCTTGTAAATGTAAATTAATATGTAATCTAAGACTAAGGCCAATGTTTACTAATGCTTTAAAAATGATCAAACTTGGCTAATTTCTGTAGGTATTTCAACTAAATTTTTGTGTAACATTCACACTCGCCCTGTGTTATGAGATAGGACTTCACAGTATGTTTTGGTTTTTATACCCACGACGGCAAGTTTTTATGAGGTCACAGGCCATTGCTAATTCTGTGTTTTGGTAAATGTTAGAACATTCACACAAGTTTGAGGTTCGCAATTTGGTACAATTCAGTTGAAAATCTTGCAACTGATCGTTTAAGCCGGTCTCCCACTGCGTCGTACGACGGTCGCACGACTGAACCGTCGCTCCCTGTGTGTGTGTGTGTGGTTGCCATACGTGATGAAAGTCTTCTACTTGTTGGCCTATGGTTTTTGTGTTTTTGTTTGTTTTTGTTTTTTTGTTTTTGTGTTTTTGTGTTTTTATGGTTTTTGTAGTGATTCAACATGAAATTTACTAAAAACACCCTCAGCTAATGAGTAGAAGACTGTCATAGCGTCTGCCAACCACATAGAGAGCGACGGTTTAGTGGTGCGACCGTCGTACGACGCAGTGAACTAGGCTTTACAGTCAAACTTGCCAAATTTAACTTTCTGTTTATCAAATTTATTTGTCATACCAGGTTGATGGGTTGGCCATTATCAATCTTTATATTTTTAATGAGGTTTTGGATTCAAATTAGGGAATTTTTACTGTTATTATTCAAATAGGGTGCTTATTCACACGAGTGAAGTGATGTTATTAAAATGGTGATTTTTGTTTCCTTCATTTTAGATAAACAGGGTTCAATCGATAGAAGATAATAGTGTGGAAACTAACAAGGGTGAAAGTGAAACGGCCAGTGATTTTAATAAAGGCATTGTAAATACAAAAAGTTGCAATAAGGAAGAGAAGGATAAGGAGGAGAATAAGCCAAAGAATGGACATACTAAAGAAAAGGAAAATATGCACGAAGGGGATAGAAAAGAGACAAGTGCTGGGCCATCCAAGAATGGAGCTGGAGGTTCAGCCCAGGTTAATGCGTCAGAGACTGACCATGAAGGAACGGAGGGGGAATCCCCAAGTAAATCTATGACTAGGCAAAATACAGAGGATGGCATGGAAAGGTAGGTGTTATTATATTAACCCTTAAAATATCAGAATTCTCATGGAAAACCATCACTGGGCATCCGGATTAATTTTGAAATTCTCGCACATTTTCAGGTTTTCTGATAGGCCTAACTTCTCAAGCATTTTTGAACACTTTCTCTTTATTCAATGAAAACATTTTTCTAAAAACAAATGTTCATTTTGAAATGAGCTTTCGATTAATATATAGTACATAATTTTAGGATTTTTCTGGGAATTAATAAAAAAATTTTTAAATAAATTAATGAAAGCAATGTGAACTAGGCTTAGCAAAACGGTAGGTTACAAAAATAGCATTGGGAAATACAAATAATAAAAATATTTGTCCAAAACTTTAAAAATAAGAAAAATAAAACAAGCAAATATAATAGACAGATATATAAATTCAAGATACAAAAACCAGCGATGCACATAGGCCAAATCCTCTAATAAAATCCTAGAATACACAATGCTAAAACAATGGTTGTTTATCTTTAAAGTTGATTTTCTCCAAAGTGTGATTTCGTACTTGTACATTTCAAAATTATTTTTCTGTGGTTATACTCAATCTGTGAACTTAATTAAAAAACCAAATTGAAGCTTCTATCGGAATATAACAATAATCAATTTTGGTGGTTTTTTTTTGTACAACACCATTTATTTTGTTTTGACACCTCAAATATATGGTAAGAATATGTCCATAGACGATGATGATGTGATGTCATCATGACCATATATAGGCATACCAAAGTTTTTTGTCAAACAAAATTTGACAATCTGGACTGAGATTAACAATCTGGCACCCAATGTTGGCAATCCATATCAATTGAATACCTATTGGGTGATTCTTTCGGAGAAAAAAAAGGTTCTTTAGCATAGCTGAAACATGGAACGTTGTTCCTTCTTGGAGTCAACCAAACATTAATTCCATTAACCAAGTAAGGTATAATCATTAGTAAAGGGTTTTTTGTATAGGCAAGTGATTAAGGCAGGTGAACCATGAATGAACTATAACAAAGACAACATCACAGGTTTGAGGCCTGTTTGCATGTTTTTCTGGTAGTGGAACAAGTCTTCTTTGATAAGGACTATAAAAATTGCTGGTCCAGTGTACACATATGGCTGCAGTGCACTATAAAGAACCCATTAGATCTTTAGATAGTCATGTATCAAGTAGTCCACAGTGTCTTTGAACTATTCTGTATAATTCTTTATAGACCATGTTTCGGCAGGAATTTCGGATTATCCAATCAGATAAATTATAAAAATACAACTGCGCAAACACTGTCTAGACTTTCAGAGAATTTCAGGTGATTTTCCTTTTCGTCGTGGGGCATCTTGATGAGAATGTCGCAAAAACAAGATCCCGGTTGACACTGGGTCAAAGATAAAAATTTATCGCATTTAGGTCAACTATCGGATATTTATTGGATTAGAATCGTATAATTTTTTTCCTTTCGAGTAGGTTAAACACCCATTTCTGCAGCACTTTTTTCGGATAATTTTTATTGCAAGAATTCAAAGCATAATATTTTCCTGCAGAAACACTGTCATAGAAATCAATCTAAATTACATTTCATTAAAAGTATTAGCTGCTATTCTCTATTATGTAACCATTCAAAAATTATCAATGTAAAATACAATTGAGACTAGCTCTCATTAGTGCAAAGCAAAGGGACAAGTTTGTAAATCATGGATGAAATACTTTATAAATAAATAAATAATTTGCATTTATAAAGCGCTCTTAAACTGCTGTCTCACAGCTCTATAAGTCCAATAATGTATTTGAACAAGTGAGTTTTAAGAAGAGACTTAAATTGCACCAAGGACCTAGACTGACAAATGTGAAATGGAAGCTGATTCCAGATCAATGGCGCGCATCAGAGCCGCCGGAAACAATTTTGAAGTGGTCAGGCTAGAGAGTAAAATTTTAGCTCAGCCCCACCATGGTTGGGGCTGAGGTAAGAAAATTTTAAAATTCAAGGTCTCTACATGCCCGGAAATGGCACCTCCACAGAGAGTTTTTGTGAGATTGACGACAAAAATATCGCGGTTTATAGAACTATAATAATTACAAATTATTTTTGAAGATAAACTCAACTTATGAGATTTTTTGTCTTGTTGTTAATTGATGATGGTTTTAACTTGTATCTATTTATTTATTTTTTTATTTTTGTTAATTTTATTTTTTTATTTTTTATTTTATTTTTTGCATTGGCCAAAAAGTGGTCCGGTGAAAGCCGGACCTGCCGGACCGGCTCCGACAGCTCTGTGCATGTGCAAAGAAACCTTTTGGATCTGCTTTAAGTTGGGTCTTTGGAATGGATAGCTTAAGAAAGTTCTTTTCGGAACAAAGTCCTAGACGTAACGGAACATGAAGTGAGATAATATTCTGTAGATAAGTAGGAGCAGTGCCATGAATACATTTATATATTAAGGTTGAAATTTATTATTATTTTTTTATTTATATTTCCACAGAGTCCTTGAAGAAGTGAATTTTGAAGCGCGGTTTGCACAGTTACCAGAATATCATCCAGAAGAGCATAAACAGAGCATCAACTCGATCCCACTGACACCAAACGCCATCGTCAGTAGCTACAGACGTAAACGAAGAAACTCTCAGAGTAAGTAGCGATTTAAAACAGGATGAGGAATATAAATTATGCATTTTTTGTTCAAGATTATTACAGTAGAACCCCGTTTTTACGTATGGCATGGGACCTGAGGCCGTACGTTAAAGTGAGGATTCATAAAATCGAGTTACAGTCAACTTCGTGCCAACTTTCGCCCTACGTACGTAGCCTAGGCCCCAGGCCGTGCGCTAGTCTAGCCGCGCTTGTCTAGCCAAGGCTTAGCCTAGCCTAGATTAAAAATAAACGCGGCAAATACACGAAAAGGAAATCCCTTCCCACATTGTTTTGTTATATCTACTACTGTAAATTATCTAAAAATATTGGTTTATTTAATCAGGCATCTTATTAGTTAGCGGTAATTCTAGGCCTATCGCCGTTCTCCAGTCCGCGGAGAAATTGCATTGTGTTTGTTCCAAAACAACGTAGAGAGACGGTTTTGGGCGATTTATATGAACGGCGATCATGCGCGTGTAAATGCCACGTGAAAAGGATTGGATGCATGTCGGTACTGCTAGTACTGTTATCTTAGTGACACAGCGGTGGTGTGCATAAGTACCATTGAAGATTGTTATTGTGTATTCACGATCTTTGATTTTGTTTCCGAACTAGCCTAGGGGCCTAGGATTTCATACATAGGTTTTGAACGCATTATCGCCTAAGTTGTATTGTTAGCAATATTCTGTGTTTTAATAACCCTTTCCACAATGACTGAATATGGTAGATAAGTTAGGAATCGTTTTCGTGAGTATTAAACTATTTTTCGATCTGATGCATATCGATGCATGACTAGCGTGACGCTGTCATCACTGGTTGATCGATCTTGGTGCGTCCTAGGTTATTTATGAACTGTGAGCTTGCCAGGCCTGCTGTTTAGACGTTAAAAGTGTGGATTTTAGAAATAAGTGAAACACAAATGTCCAATAATCATTTATTCATGGTAAAATAGTAAATAAAACTCTACTATTACATGGTTATTAGTAATTAAAATAAAAATATTGATGACGTCATTGACGATTACAGGCGTACGTAAAATTGAGGGTTCGTACAATCGGGGGACGTAAAAACGGGGTTCTACTGTACTAGATATATGTTTGGCTCAACTCTTACATGAAATACTCAGTATAGTTGAGAATTCTACTGAAAAAAAATCATAAGGTATGCTTGGAGTGATAAAGTGGCTAAAACCTATCAGTGGACAGAATACTGAAACAAAGCTATTGTTAAGGAATAGCTAATCATTAGGGGATTGACCTGTCCAGTCCAGTATAGCTCTCTTTGTGTACATGTATGTACTGTAGTTCCCTTTTTTTTTTCGCGCGCCCTTAATTTTCGCAAACTTCGCGAAGACATGAGGATCGCGAAAATTAAGTAATGCGAAAATCTCAAAGAAAAGTATAGGAATTTATCATGTGTAGGTCTGAACTGAGCCCTGTGTTACAACTAATGTCGAGGTTGTGTGCGAAGAGGCCAGATACGTAACTTTTATAATAGTTTCAGAATCACCTTATTTGTCGGTTAAAAAAAATCGTATTTTGATGGTAAAGTTCAAAACATTTTCCACAAACTTTAAATAATGAAGCTGACATATTATTGTTGTAGCACTATACACTTTCGAGTTGTATGCTTGTCAAATAATCACATGTCCATTGTTTATAAAATGAAAAATAATTTGCAGGATAAATTACCGACGCAAGTAAAACCGAGAATCCAGGTTTTTCAAAACTGCATTTCCCATAAATGATCAACAAACCAACATAGTCTAATAGAAGGCCATAATTCTACGTGGCAATTGGTGGATAAAATCATGGAATTTTTCAAGCAAAAACTTCTCAGACCTAGGTAGGCCTAGGAGCCAGTGTCTGCTTGCGGTCCGCGATACCTACCCCAGGTAAATATAACCTTGAGGTAGGTGAATCAGGAGCCTATTAAATATTGTTTATCAAGGGCAACCACTGTATATTTAAAACTGACTTCATGGTCCTAAAAATAAGTTTCTGAACAAATAATGGTGATTATGTAATAACAGTTAAAAATCAAGAAAATTTTTTTTTAAAGCATCCCATCGTGAAAATAAAAGACGCAGAATGTTAAAAATTGTAGTGAGTTTTTCCAATTATATCCTTAATCATATTTCTATTTATTTGACAACAGGTAGTTTGGATGACCCTACATCACCCAAGTTGAGGTCACCACTGCGTCATCAGCCGGCATCTGATCCTGGAGTCATAGGCAAAGACGAGAACATCTTCAAGTTTGGAGAAAAGTCTGGTACAGGGTTGGAAACCCTTGCTGAGGCTGCGTCATTACAGCGGACTGGTAAGACTGAATCTAAGCCCTATGTTCTGTTTCCCACTTTTGCATCTTGCATGCTGGCTGGTGTTTCTTAGAGATCTTCATTACCTCCTTATTAAATAATGGATTATTATACAGATTCTGTTACCAGTTTTAACTTCATTTTAAAACTGCTGTAATATTGTTTTAAGAATATAATGCATTATATGTAGAGTTAAGACTAAATTCTAAAAGTTCTAATATTTGGTCCCGCGTTAGAGCTGTCCGATCGACCAAACCGATGTCATTGTCTAAGCGTTTAGGCCATAGAGAAACCCTTAGACAATGACATCGGTTTGGCCGATCGGACAGCTCTATAGCGGGACCAAATATAATGCATTATATTCCCAATCATGGCCTACATTTTCTGACAAATGTCTCCATGAAGTCACTGTCATGAGGCACAGATTTAAAAATTATGGAAAATGATTTTCCACCAGAACAATCTTCAATACTATAAGACAAAACAGAAAAGTGATATTGTTTTATAATTATTTTTAGGCCATAGGGAAACCTGAGTGTTGCACCATATAAGTTCCTGTTACTATGTTTTAAATGTAAGCAATTTGTCAGTGAATTTCTACTAACATTTTTTACCTATATTATCAAAAACCATACCTCTGCCCATCTGCTCCACCAATTTCCTTTCTGTGGTATATCTTTTTTTCACTTTTCTCTTGAAATGAAATAAATATTATGAATTGTTTTAAAGGTGAAGAAGTGGATGAAGAAGCTGATGACAAGACAGTATCCAACTCTCGGAAGATTCTTGATCATCGTCGGATACTCGTCATGCAGCTCTTCCAGGAACATGGATATTTTCCTAGTAGTAAGTGCTAAATTTGATTCACTACACTCTTTCTCATATAAGAGTCATTATCTGTCCATAAGAATCCTGGTCTCTCCCTTAGAAAATAAATAACTCTGTTAACATGGTAGATAATGGTAGTGACAAGATAGATATAGGTAGTTAACCCTATATAACTACCATGCACCAGTCTTTCCAGCTACTACATAAACACATTATTATCCAATTATAACCGAAACCCAGAATTCTCTCAACACAAGGTTAACTCTCCTCTCAAGGGAGACTACCAAATATATAGTCAGCAATAATTCCTTAGTATATATGAGCATGCAGCCATTAATAGATCTTCAGACTAATTAGAACTGAAATCATAAAAACAAACAATTACTTGACATTTGCGTATCAATAAAATCAACAAATATACCACATAGTTACTAGGTAGTTTTCTATGGTTCTAGGTAGATCTTGCTAATAATTTAACATGGTAGACCTACCTAGTTAAAGGGTGTTATTTTTTTCAAAGGGCTGAACCTCGCAGATGTTCTTGTTGCTGGAACTATAAAGGTGTCTGGCGTTGCTTATTTTAGAACTGAACTTTAATATTCTTCACAAACTAAAAGTGTTTTCAACACACCATCCCATCTTGAAACAACTCAACATCTCCAACCCATGTTTACCTTTTGTAAATAAAGCCTACCATTAGAGAGAATTAAAAGTTAAAATAGTGTACTGTAATTCTTTGAATACAGTATGTGCCACAGTGCCTATACATTTGGGCAAGTCATGGCAAAACCCTCAAGTTGTCGCAAAGGAAGTTATTGAAAAATAAGCGATTAAACAACAGGAATTATAAACAAATACAAAGGAAATTTTTTGTATATTATGTTTTATAACTGTGGTTATAGGTGTCCAATAATAATGATAATTGACCCCTCATTTTAAAGCTTATAAGAAGTGTAATATGGTTTCAATATTAACTTCATTTTTCAATTTTGCGACAACATGGTGGTTTTGCAATGACATGCCTCATTTTACTAAATGCTTTAGTATGGCTATTACTTGAAAGCGTTGCTTATTGAAACAGTGACGGTGTGGATGCATAGTTTGGGATTCTTGTAGAGATTGCTATAACCTAACAGTATGATACACTATACTCATTCTACTGTGCTTATGTATTAGTACTGTTACATTATTAATTGTGTTTGATTTCTGACTTCTCTTTTAGCTTCAGCAACAGCAGAGTTTCAGTCCCGTCACTCAACTTACTTCCCAAATAAAATGACCTTACAATTAAAGATCCGAGAAGTGCGACAGAAGATTATGCAACAGAATCAGCAAGGCAGTCTGGAAACGGATGACGAAACGCCCTCAACCCCAATGTCCCCAACGTTGAAACCGCAAGCGATGATGAAGAATTCTAGGTTACCGCAATCTCCTGGTTACTCTAAGTTTACATTTACCACAACATATCAACCATATGCCGATCAAAAATCCGGATCAGGTTCAGGAATAATCACAGGAAAATTTACATTGTCGCCATCTCCAAGTTCACCACGACCAAAATCACCCAGTCTGTCACCCGCAACCATGTCTAAGTTTCACTTCTTCCCACATTCACCTTCGGGAAAATTTTCAACTTTTTCGAAGTCTCTTGGTGGATCACAAGAGAAGCCAATGTCACCGCTAGCTAGACCACCGGCGACAACTGCCAAGAGTGTTTCTCCTGGACCTCACCGTCCAGTTATGATTCAACACCAACATCGTCAAACACCGAGCCCTGGTGTGTCTCCGCTTGTGAGAGGTGGCTCTCCTGTTATAGTAGCCGATAATAGGACTGTTGTGAAACCACTTCTAATACCAATGTCTTTCTCGCAATCTAATGTTACATCTGTTAATCCGGCCATCTCAGTTGCCGGTTTGACGCAGGCTGGATTAACGCAGACAGTTATCCAGCAGTCTGTACCGGTTACTCCGATTCAACCACTGACACCTGGACATCAAAGTTTGTTACAGATGCAAAGGAATCCGACACAACAAGGCTCTCTCTTATCGCTAGTGTTGCCCCCTGGCACAATCCTTGCCCATGCCCCGCAGCCTGTCATTAATAACCAAATGCCAAGAACAGTAACAGTTTTTAACCCCACAATGCCAATAACCTCCAGCCAGAATTGAGGAGTCACAACCTCAAACTTAACAAATCTCAATGGTAATCGTACGCTTCACCCACAGTAAATGTTTGGAATCACATAATTAATCCGCAGTAGTAGTGTTGAATCACGCAGTTCATCATCGTCATTAGTAACTATACCCAGTACCCCATAAATCCCAGTTTAAATATATTTTGAATATGCCAGAATACGTACTGAAATAACTTAATATATGTTATATTTGTAAAATTAGAAAATGAAACAAAAAAAATGTTCAAACAATAGAAATATATATTGTTAATCTGACAAATTTTATCCAGTGTTCGTCATTAGGCGAAGTCACAAAAATTGTTTTTAACGATTAACTGAATTTAAGTTAATTACTTTACATTAGGTAAAATAGAGACCAGTGTATTTTTAACTATGAATAATTATAATTTTACACTTTTGTGTAAAGATAGAATATTATGGAAGAATATTGCCAGGCCAATTTTAAGCAGGCTTGTGTTGGACTTGTGCAGGGATTGAATGTGTATCACCTTGAAAAGATTGTGTGCTAGTATGACGTCGTCCTAGCCTAGGAAAAAGTGTTTTTTTTTAATTGAAATTCAGTGAGAGATTTGGAATAAGAATTTTACCAATTTACATGACCTTCTTCAATTCGGTATATTCACTGTAAAATGCGCCACCTATCATTTGCAGCGGACAGGCCGATATCCGCAGTGCCTTATGGGAAAAGGTCAATGTCAAGAAAAGGCTGAGCTAGCAGCTTGCAGGCCTATCCACTTTCCTGCTCACTAGCCTGCATATTATGCGTAGACTTTCCGTGTTTACCATCTAAGACTATAAAATAAACACATCTTTTCATTGAATTCTTCCTCCGCTTTTACCATTTTAAAAAATCCTTGGTAAGCCAGCGCTAGACTGCACTGCGCAGTAGCTGCGATGTTGACCTGAAGTTGGGAATCGGGCTGTCCGTGGCAACCGAAAGGTAGCGAACCATATTGTGAATCCACCGAATTAATGAAACTTGTTATATTGTCCTTAAATGAAGAAAGTCAGGTGTTAAAGAAAACGGCGAGTTTTGTATGAATTGATTCATTTATACTAAAAAGGTATACATATTTATTAAATTGATTTTTTTTAATAAGTTGAAAACAAAGTTGTTGAAAAACTTTTACATATTGATTTACCCACAGACACTATGCTTGTAACTATTCTTTTTCAGTGATTGAAAAATCAAATATGCTATAGAAAACAATCTCATGATTCTATAAAGTGTACATTAAGACATGTACTCTACTCAGACTAGCTTCCCATTGTGGTCAGTTGTAATAATTGTTACATCCATTCGCACCCAATCATAATGAGAAATTGTGTATAGAAATCTAAAACAATAGTGATTTATCCAAAAGGTCCACTTATCAACTTCAAGTAAGAAAGTATAATGCATATCCAAGCAATGAGATACACGCCATCGTGACAGGATTCAATATTTCGACATAAATTATGTCATCATCAGGAATGAAAGTTTTTCCATAAAATTCCACCTTATAAGCACCAATGGTGATTTATTGTAACCGATCGCAGGTGTTACACAATGTTATATTGAGCAACATTTCTGATTACTCCAGATTCCAGAGGTGATTTTTTTAGGTCAAAGCAAAACTAGACACCATCGCATAGTCATGCAGTTGTGCTTTGACAAAATAAGTGCATGTCTGAATGCATTGAAAGCTTGCGATTGGGTGCGAACGGGAGTATCGGCTTATGGATATCCCAGGATATCCATAAAGCCCAAACACTTGTTTCCAGTGGGTTCCCTCTGGTAGTGATTTAGCAGTGCACTGGTTGACAATCCCCTAATTCTTTCTGGAATGTATTCTGTACTGGTATAATGCAAATGATCCATTTTGCACATTGGATCAACGGTTTTACATCTCATCTGAAAGACGGTGCTCTATTAACTTGTATTTGACTCTTTATCCAAAAATAGGGAGAGTGGCTATGTATTCTTGAACCGAGGATCAACAAGTCTTTATGGTTTACTGCACAGCACAGTTACTACTACTGGTTCACCCAACTGAGCTAAATACCACCCTACATTGCATTTGGATTACTAACAGCAGAGCTCCCAGTTCTCCGGGATTAGCCTGGAGTCTCTTGGAATTTTGCATCATCTCCTGGGCTCCAGGAAATACCCAATTGTCTCCAAGAATTTGGATTTTTCATGTTTATCTTCAGGATTTTTAGTAAATTATAAATGTATGCAAAAATATGTAGTGTTTTTTCGTTTTTGAACATTAAATTGCTATAAAAGTTGCTTTGTCAACAATTGTACCAAACATAATATCAAACACCTTCACTTGTAATAGATAAAGCATTGTTGTTTATATAATTTCATATTTACATGCCCATATACATTTCATATTTACATGCCCTATATTTCATATTTACATGCCCATATACAGTAGTATCCCAAAACAGTTATGAATGCTGGCCGAAAAAAACCTCCAGGATTTCTGGTTTTCCAACTTGGTAGCTCTGCAACAGTTGCATTGCAGCCGATCACAATATGATTCTAGTCTGAAAAGTGTAAACCGACCTTAGTAGTAGTAAATAATTATATAAACATTTTTACTGTAACTGTGTTTCTCATAATTTTTCTTTCCCAAAGTCTGGAATCTTTGATCTTGATGGTCAGCGTGTGTGAAACCTCTTGTTAATAAGATAAGATTTATTAAGAAATAAAAAATATATTTCAAATAAAACGTATACAGTTTGTTGTATAAATTTGGTACTGAATTAAGGATAGAACCATTTTAACTTCTATAGATTAATATGATACAAGAATATTTGTACTCTGTGAATTTTAACATTTTTAAGATTATAATAATGACTCTGGAATAAGCCCACATTGAGCATGGCATCTTAGTCTGTTAGCCTGTCTCACAGGAATTATTTGGTTAGTTACTTTTATTGCTTGATTCTGTGCTATGTTGTTGGGTTAATCAGTTTTTATTGCCTTTTAGACGCTATTGACGTTCCATACTCACCTTTTAATTGACTGATTGTGATCGTTGCGTTGGTGGCGCTGCATAGGTTACAAAGATCAAACAGATACAAGCAACTTGGACCAAGTCTGACCATGGTCTGACATATGCTGTACCCAAATATAAGCCCACTAACCATGAACATGGAATCACAGTCAGTGTTTGCGTTGGCTTATGCTCAAGTTTCGAAAACGTATAAAGCAACTGAATATTGTTCAATGGGCTTATCCCAAAGTCGTTGTATAGGAGTAATGATTTGGTACCTATGTAAAACTAACTGTATGGGCTGATCCAAATAATTTGCAATTTCGCTTCATTAAAATAAACTATATTCTTCAAATATGTTTACTGTTACTGCTTAAGTATACATGTAATTAGAATTTTCAACGACCATGATCAAGCAGTTGCGTCATAAAGTCATGTCATGATCTTGTTGATAATAATGATCATCGCATGCACACAACGCATCACTCGCCCCATTAATGTTTTTTGTTTTTGAAATATTTAGTAAACTGTTTTACTCGAACGTTTTGATCTCTGCCAGAGACACTTGTCAACTGGCTACTTAGTGTTAATGCAGCCTGGCCATGGTCTCTCTATAATGAAGTCATACGCCTTCTGCTATAGGTCGAAGGCTATATTGAGCCTGGCCAAATAACAAATATATTTCCACATGAAAGTGTGAGATAAGTGTTATCTATATGAATATAAGTTAATTGGAGTGTATTTTCATTAACCGGATTGATGATGATATAACCAGGGGCGGATCCAGCCGAGTTCGAAAGAGGGGGCCATGATGCCAATTTCGACAAGCGCAGGTATGAGATTTTTAACAGGAAAATGTAAACAATAGGTGTGGGTCTAGGACCCGGGAATTTTTTTTTTGCAGATGCTCTCTGGTGCACTTTTAGCGGCCCAAAATTGTCCAAAAATATATATTTTTTTTGTTTCAAAGGGGGTTGGGGTCCGGATCCTCCTCCCTCTTGGATCCGCGCCTGGATATAACGTCGAAATATTGGAGGAATATTGAATCCAAACAATACGAAGTTGATTTGAATAGCCTACAAGGAGTATGCATTATACTTATCCGTGGGCCTTTCTGTTTAATTTCCTTATATCCTGGTCGTTGTGAATTGGATCACTTATACTGTACTAAAACATTGCCTTTAATACTAGTTTTAATAGAACAATAAAATGATAAACAGTACCCTCAGTGAAATAGTATGTAGTTCAGAGGTGCATCATTATGCAATTTGAGTTGTAGTTATAGTCAGGGGCGGATGCAGTTTTTTGGAAAAGGGGACCGGAAGGGGGCGGGTGGAGAGTCAAAGTTTTAGGGGGTACGATGCATGCTCCCCGGGAAATTTAGGTCTTTAGATGTCCGGAAATAGCCTCAATGTCTTATGATTGCTGTATATTTCCGTTTTGTAGACAATTTTAATAATGTTGATATATTTTGCTTTCTGAAATGGTGGGGGGGCGCAGAGCCCTTCCCCCTTAAATCCGCTCCAGATAGTCATTTGTATGCGAAGGAGATGATTGTGCTCGTACATAGACTTAACCTCCTCATTAAGATAACTTTTTCCTTATCTCCAGACACGTACTATACCATGGAGGAAATTCTTAAAGATGTATTTTCATTGTTAAAAAAATGGCAAAAATATAGATTTTGAAAATAACTATCATATTTTAAAAAATATAGATATGACTATGGCACTAGACATTTAGAGTTTATTTTGCCCTCAATATTGTAACGTCATATTATAAAAATGAGCAAAACGCATCAAAAAGACTGAAGGCCTCTCATTTTTTTTATTAAAATTGTTTTTAATACAGTAAATTCAGGAGTGGATTCAGCAGAGATGAATAGATAGGGGTCCGATGCCGCATAGAGGGCGCTGGTGCCAAGTTTTGTTTTGTTTCTATGGACTATGGTCCTTCCAATTTTCAAACAATTGCGCTTCTTGGCTATCTGAGAAGCAATTTTCACATACGGTAATTCATGGCAAACGATGATTTTTTTAAATTAAAATAATAGTCCAAGTCAAAAGGGGAGGGGGCAGGGTCCGATCCCCTTTGGATCTGCGTCTGTAATTTCTATTCTAAAGTTATTAATTTTAATGTTACTTTTATATGAGTAAGCTCAAAATTAATGTTGATGATGTTTTGGTCGTTTTCATGTGATAATACACCATTAACAATACAGTGGAATCTACCAAATTTGACCCTCCCGAAAACCAAACTGCATTAAAAATCTGCTTTGTTTGAGTTGGAAATAAAGCCTATAAAATACAAGAAAATCGGAGGTTTTTTTTTCATGGGGCGTGAAGCGCAAACTATTTTTTTGTTATGATGATTGTATTATAGATTAAATGTCAAAATGTTTCAAGATAATAATCCATATATTATTGACCTTGCTGACCTATTGGTGTGCATATTGTGAAAACGTCACTCTGAAGATGACCTTCATGGAATGGCTGTCGAAACTGTCAGCATTGCCGGTAATTATATAATTGTATAGTCAAGCCAAAGGTGGTGTAAGTTTCAAAATTAAAAATTTAGTTATTTTTGAGTTATGAAACTACACACTATCATTTAACATGCAAAAATAGTTTAATGCGGTGTTTCCTTGCAAAGTTATGAACAATCAAAGTTCGAACATTTAGAATGCAAGTTATCAGAAAACTGCATTTGAAAATTGCTTATCAGTATACTGTCAATAGGGTCAATTTAAATTGCATTTTTTAAATTTATTTATTGATCATATATCTAAAATTTATTAATTAATTATTATTATTATTATTAATTATTAATTAATTAATTATTAATGCTGTACGAAGTTAAATGTATTGTGTGGTTTTGAGAAAAACTATTGAAAAATGTGACAGTTTTTGTTTGTTTCTGCCTACTATGGAAAACTAGCTTTGCGACTAATGCCTCCTTTGGCTTGGCTCTGCCACATGTGCATTATCAATTCGAAACATTCTTACATAGGTCTATGATGATTGGGCTGTGAAATTAATCTATATAATCATTGACCTTTGACCCATTGGTGTGCGTATTGTTATCGAAGATGATATCGGTAGAGTATATCAAAACTGTTAGCAAAGCCATTAACTATGGATTGTCAATTTAAAAAAAAATACATAGGTCTATGATGATAGGATTGTAGATAAAATGTGAAAATATTCCAAATCAATAATCTATAATTATTGAACTTGCTAGCCTATTTGTGTGCGTTTTGTTATAGTTACGCTGAAGGTGATAGCCGTGGGATGGTCGAAACTGTTGGCAAAATCAGTAATAATATGGATTGTCAATTTGAAAGAATTTTCACATAGGTCTATGATGTCCACCAATGGTCTTAATGTAGATTTGTTTTAAATATGCAATTGTCTGGCAGAAATTTTTAGTCAATAAGCAAGTTCAAATAGACTAAATCACTTCATATCAACATTCTAAGCGTTGTAGGCAGTCTTTTTTCATAATTCAGTACGCTTTAATAGTCTTTTAGGATGTTCACAGTATGAATGCATTGGTCGGTGGGGACTTTCTTGAGTGATGGGGCATTCATTATGATGCACTGCAGTAAGTTAACTATCTTCCGAGTGTGTGTTCTCCCACACTCATGCTTTAGCCCTTCGATGTTAGTTTCTGGTTTACACTTCCAGATTAATGCTGTCCTCGTTTTTCTATGCTGGTGGGTCATTAGTGGAGTAGAAATAGGGTTCAAAAACCACTTTCCGGTGGTCGGATTTCGTAAGATTTTTTTCTGTTATAAAGTACACCAAACCCTATTAGAATCAGCTGAAAAAAAACCATTTTGTTGCAATTTGGTTACGCCCCTTTTTGAGCTATTCCTACTCTACATGGTCTCTTCTTGATCCACCCATTATCCTTATACTTACTTAACTTACTTGATACTTTTGTTTCTTTAGAAATTCTTTGATGTACTGTAGGCTAACACACATCAGTCAATCAATTTAATTTCATTTTTGCCAAGTTGTAGAAATGACAATAAAGAAATATCGTATCAATTAGGGATGTCATCAGGTTATTCATTTCTGTCCTTTATTTCGTACCATACGGGCTCTGTCTGCCACATATTATTATTATCATCATATGGAAATGTCCGAATAAAAATGTTGAAAATAACTTGCTTATGCATAAGTCATAAAATTGGTCAGAGTATTATAGTAGACTCATTTTAAAATGGCAATATCCACCCCAATTTTATATGACTAAACATTAAAATGAACAAAAAGCCTTCAAGACTTGAAAGGTTATAGTTTAGTTATTTGTTTTGTTCTTCGATGTAAAGTAAAGTAGGCCTAAACAATATGAATGCATTTTAAGTAAGTTCTGCTTTATCATCAGCTTTCGTGTTATTTTAGAGACGTATTTTCACTTGAAAGTAACCAAAAGTGCTCTTAAAAGTTATTTTCTTATTTTGAAGAAATACCGTATCTGCTATATGTTCATGAATCTTGAACAAAATATTTACCCCAAAGTTTGCATCGTTAATGCTAAAAACAACCAAACTTTCCGAAGGCTAGAAGCCCCTACACTGTAGTTGTATACGGTAGTATTTTTACATTTTTAGTGTAAAAATATACAGTAGTAGACAGTACCGGTATGTTACTACACTTAGACGCGCGTACAGTATTTTGATTCTAATTTTTTTTTAACTTTCGAGTTCAGTATAATGCATGTTAATAATGAACCATGAGCGCTGAATGGATCAGGGATTCTAACCCCACCCCCGTTAAAAAATAAGAAATTGAAAAATTAATAGTTTTTATAGGGGTTTTTTTTGTTCGAGTAATGGTATCTTAAATCTGACCATACCAGTCCAATACTGAATAGTATTAGTAGGCGACGCTATAATTTAAAAGATAAGGTTTTACCATGTAACACCAGCTATGGGGCAACGGGCAGTTCTTGAAAATTTTTTTTTTTTTTTTTTGTTTTTTTTACTTTTAGCAAACAAATTAAATGTAAAAAGGGTGCTATTTCCGAGTAAGTCGGTTGCGTCAACGATCTTAAATGCTGAGGTTCACTTTTAGAGTTAAAAACAAGCATAATCTATTTGTTTGAGAATATCACTTTCGAGCATTGGAGGATTCAAAATTATCCAAAAATCCCAACCTTAACCCAAACTATGGTGAATTTGGGGTTATCTGTGCCGAACTACGGTACCCGTTTGTGTGTGCGAGCAAGCGTGTAGAAACCTTTGCTGCTTAAATATATGAAAAGTAGAAGTTTAATATTTAAAGACTTGTCATCCTTACGGACCATTTTGAAAACATTTTAATAATGTTAATAAAAGTTGCCGCACTAAACATCGAAATGTTGCATAGGCTTAGGTCTGCCGGTTATAAATTTGGGACCAGTATTGCATACTTTTTTCAAATGGTAACACGAGACACCCTTCACGAAATACGAAAACGGATACGTCATAAATTCTTGTAACGTTTAAATTGAACTCCTTGAATATCTGTCACAGTTGGTCAGTTATCACAGTTATTTTACGAATATCACCAACAATTTGTTGTAGAAAATTAGATGCGTCTTTGAACACATTTAGTAGAAGTGTGACGTATCTGTTTTCGTTATCGTATTTCTTACAGTTGCGAAACCTCACTGTTTCCTTCATTTACCAGTTTTGAATTTAGAAATGAAGTGGTGTAATTTAATGTCTAATAGTGCCATTTCGAGCATCTAGAGGGGGTATATTTTTAATTTGTCGCACCTCATTTCCAACCTTAACGTACCATATTCTAAATTTTCTGCAAAACACCGCCACCCGATCGACAGGCGCTGAGGTAGTTTTGACTCCATCCCTCCTTCCAAAAATCCTGAATATGCTTTACACATCTGTACTCGGTATGTGTATTTTATCGGTGTCACTTTATATGCAATTACAGTAAAATCATTTAGCCATCATGTTTTCCAAAAACATCTGGTGTTTGGAGAAACATCTCTACGAAATCTCTTATATTCAATAGCTTGAAGAAATTCAATGTAAAAAGAGTGCATTTTTAGGCATCTGGAAGTGCAATTTTTTTAATTGTTCGCACCTCAGGCCAATCATCAGTGTGCAGCCAGGATGAAATGGAAGGGTCATACTTGCGAGTGAAGCGAGTAATTTATGCTGGGCCAGGGGGCTACCGAGGGCCCCCGGTCGGGGTCCAGGGGCCGAAGCCCCCAGAAGAATTTGCGGTATTTTCCATGCTAAAAGACAAATTAAATTCCATAAAAAAAGAAACCCCGATAATGTTTGTTGCCAATCGGTGTTTCTTTTTCAAACAAACTTGAACCTATTATCTTGTATCTCCGTAGCGAAAATGTATATTATAACCTATGCCTTTGGCGTTAACACACATTGTAATACAGAGTCAGGCCTATATGATTTTTTCGAATTATAGTTTACTTTTCAGAAGACATTCATGAAACGAATTTAAATCTACTAAAATAGTTTTATTTGTGCAATATGCAGTGTAGAATGAAGTAGGTTTTATATAGACATTGTTTACTGTATGTAATAAAAATGAATGTAAGACTGAGAAAAAAGAAATGAGAATGAATGTATGAGAATCTCCAGGAAAGACAAAAAAAATCTGCAATTTGATATATGAAAGGATCATCCAATTTATAACATACTCAACAAACCCATGTTATTTTTAAAGTCAAAAATCTGGAAAAGGGGAAAGAAATTAATGAAACCAATTTAAACCTACTAAAGTTTTATTTGTGCAATATGTAGTGTAGAATGAAATAGTTTTGTATAGATATTGTGTACTGTATGTAATAAATTGAATGTAAGACTGAGAAAGAAGGAAATGAGAGTGGGTTTAATCTCTACGAAAGACAAACCAAAATCTGGAATTAGATATATGAAACGATCCTCCAGTTTATAACATACTAAACAAACCCATGCAAAGATCCCAAGTCTCCAGGATTACTCTGGAGTCTCCAGGAATTTCACTTGATCTCCAGGACTCCAGGAAATACACAATTTTCTCCAGGAATTTGAGTTTTTCATGATTATCTCCAGGATTTTTAGTAAATTAGCAATGTAAATGCAAAATTATGTAGTGTTTTTTTTCATTTATTTAAACACTAAAATGGCATTTTGAAAGTCCTTTGTCAAGAATTGTATATAATACAGCAACTCATTAGTAAACCCCTGTTATTTGTAACAATCACAGCATTGCTGTTTATAAGATTTCACTTCTAGATGCCCATATAGTACCCAAAAACAGTTAAAAACTGCTGGTTAACAAAATCTCCAGGATTTATAGTTTCCCAACTTGGGAGCTCTGCCCATGTTATTTTTCTAGTCAAAAATCTAGAAAAAGGGAAAGACATTCATGAAACAAATGTAAACCTACTAAAATAGTTTTATTTGTGCAATATGTAGATTGAAGTAGTTTTTATATAGATATTGTGTACTGTATGTACTAAAATAAATGTAAGACTGAGAGAGTGAGTTTAATCTCTACGAGAGTGAGTTTAATCTCTACGAAAGACAAACAAATCTGCAATTTGATATATGAAAGGTCCTTCAGTTTTTAACATTCAATTCAATTCACATTTATTTACTTCTTATTTTCTTTGTAGGCCTATTACAAAATGAGAAAATGATTGAAAGATAATATATTATGATAATAACAGTAAAATTAATCGTAAAGAAAAAGGCAGAAAGTGCCCGAGCAGATTATAGAAACCGTGTGATGGACCAGCCTAAAATAAAGACAATACAAATAAAACAGGACAAATTTCAACACAGTACAGCAATTACTCACGACACAGGACATACTCAACAAAACCATGTTATTTTTCGAGTCAAAAATCTGAAAAAAAAACATTCTAACAAGCTTAGGTTGAAATTCAACATCAGCATGAAAAGGAATCCTCATTAATGGAATTAATATTTGCCAGGATACTTAACCGCTCGGCCATGGAGAACACTCAATTAACAGCTGTCTCTAATTATTTTACAAATCAGCTGTTGAGGTCATTTTGTAAGTTAGTGCATGTTGATTGGTCCCATCATCCGACGTCATTAATTAACTGAGCATGCACATTTGTTTTTAATGTATACTACGTATTATTTGTATTCGACTTAATAGTATTTTCCAGACGTTTAGTTTCTTTTCTTAGTTTCTCGATTCCCTTCCCTTTGTTATATATGCTTCTGTAACATACTGTTTCTTATCGCTGATCCTTCTTGTTTGTATCTATATAGAGGTGCGGCAAGAAAATCTCAGTATTTCAATATTAAAAACATTTATACAACAGAAACAAAGACAAAAAAGACTCGTTTAGGAACACTTGGATCTGAAATTCAGCAAAACTACCAATTCTCTTAACGTGGTACAATTTAAAAAAAATACAAATACTGTTATACAACGAAAACCTGTTAAAAAGTAACTAAATTTTTATTAAATATTAATAAACCATTTGGCCTACCTAGCGTACAGTTAGATTTATAGGCCTTGGATCTCGTGGTGCCAGCAGATGTCCTACGTAGCTCGCTGTGATAGTATAGCGGTTAGTACTTTGCGTTGTGGCCGCAAAAACCCAGGTTCGAATCCTGGTCACGGCATTGAATTCACACAATGACACGGCAGTGGGATACATTTTTTCCTGGTTTTTACTGGTGCTTTTTTCCCTTTTTCAATAACCTGTTTTGTTGAAGATTGTTTTTTTCGTACACCGGTTAAAACACAATGGGTTATGTACATTTTTCTTCTAAAAGTAAAGTCTAATTTAATTTTTTTTCAACTAACACTATTAATCATAAGCCAACGAGTTATTCGACATTTAATCAAGATGGGGATATTTTTAAAGAACAACAAAAACCCGTCATTAGCTGCGCAAAACCACAAAATTAACTGCGCAAAACCACATCATTAGCTGCACAAATCCCCGCCAGTATAATGTATGATAAGTTAACCACGTTTAAAAACATGAACCGTATACTATTTTTTTCTTTAAAAAAAACTGAATGCGTTTTTTATTAGTGAAATTTAAATATTTTTATTTTCAGAATTAATTTCTAACACAGTTTATTTAGAAAAAAAAATCCTGATGAATGGAGCACACAAATAATCGTCCCAATCTTTAAAAAAGGTGACCGTAAAAACTTAAACAATTATAGGAGCATCTCTTTAACTTAATGCGTGTCAAAAATTTTTAATAGAATATTGTCCATTCATATTTCAAGTTTTATTGAAAGAGATAACATCATCTCGGAAGTCCAGGGAGGCTTTAGATCTAACCACCGATGTGAAGATCACATTTTTACTCTAAAATCTATTTTATCCTGTCGTTCATTTGAAAACAAAACAACACACCTAGCCTTTCTGGACTTCCGTAAGGCATTTGATAGTGTTTGGCGGGACGGCCTCTTGAAAGCAGCCTGGGATTCAGGCATTAGAGGAAAATTCTGGAGAATCATAAGTTGTCTTTATGATAATGTGAAAGGAAAAGTAAGAATAGGGGAGAACACGACAAATGAATTTCCTATCCATAAAAGTGTTAAACAAGGTTGTGTGCTCTCCCCTATCTTATTCTCCCTTTTTATCAATGAATTAGATAAGCTCCTTCGTGGAAGCAATTTGGGTGTAAGTATGAATGGTACATGGATGGTGGAGGGGGGGGGGCTCTCTTGGGCGGACGACGTAGTTTTGATTGGCAATAATGAAATTGAAATGAATAATATGCTAGAAATTGCAAGCAGATTTGCCAAAGAATGGACACTTGGTTTTAACTACGATAAGTCAAATATTATGGATGTTGGTAAACGTTTGAATATGAATAAAGAATGGAAATTAGGTAGTTGTACAATTAGAAAGGTTAACAATTATAAATACTTAGGGTAATTCTTTCATCAAATTTAAGGGAGCATAGACATTACGAACACGTTATTGAGAAAGGTAATCGCCTAATTGCTTACATTAAAGGTATTATTGCAAATCTTGACAACTTTAATCGTATCTACTACGGTAACATATTATGGAAGACAATAGCACTTCCGTCTATTAACTATGCATGTAGCATTTGGTATAATAAATCTAATAAAGACAATGAGGACCTGGAAAAATTGCAAACTCAAATGGCTCGTTTCTTGCTAAAAGCCCCACGATATACACCAAAGGAGGCTTTATATGGTAATCTAGGATGGGTGCCACTATCACAACTCCACGAAGTGGCTAGAGTCAAATTACTCCACCGTTTCATTAACCTTAATAGTTATAGGTGGCCTCACATAGTTCTTTTGTCTATGCTGCATCTTAAATGTGATTTTAATCTTTTAAAATATAAATTTCTTGCCTGTTGTCTTTCTATTTTTGAG
>JAOTQE010055170.1:0-20036 GCA_025631205.1 Nesometra sesokonis
TATAGAAAATAGCGCCCTCTATTTATATGTATACCCACGAATCCAAATGTAAACAAGGTCGCTAATTCGGTGTATTGATAACCTATAAAATATCACTACAATTCCTTCCCAAGACAAACATACATTATTATTGTTAATGTGAAGTGAAACCTGTTATTTGAACTGTTATTGTTTAAGTTCAGAATAAATGAAAGAGTTCAAGAATAGATCAGATTGCTAGTGAGTCAACTGGGCTGAGCTGATGTCCTTTGTTTACCTTAAACAGTTAAAGGTGTTGATATAATGGATCATGTATTGTTTATATTTCTTCCTTGTTCTACTGTGTACTGTACAATAAACACCTATTCAACAGATGGTACCTACAGCATGTAAAGGTGATAGAGTAAAGAAAACATTGAGGCCAAAATCTACTAAAAATTAATGAAATAGTAAAAACCAACTGAGATGAGATAAAATATATGTTCTATTATAAAGTTAAAAAAAAAAAAAAACAAGGTAAGTTTTTTGTCATCCTGTACCACTTTTTTTGTCATCCTGTACCACTAAGCCCAGGCCTAGCCTATGTACTATACAGTAGATGAGAGGCAGTTTGCAGAAGAATACAATAATGGAGGTTTATACCTCCATGATACAATGGTGTTGTTACAGTACTGTAGCATGTATATTTAGAAGGTATGTAAAGTCCTGGTATTTAAGAACAAATTAAGAAAATTTAAGCAGGGGTGAGAGAATTTAATTTGTTTACACTTGCATACCTGCCAACCCTACCGATTTTGGCGGTAGGCTACCGCTTTTTCGACCTTCCTACCGCCTACCGCTTTTGCATGGAAATCCTACCGCTTTTTGAAATTTAAGACCAAAATAAAGATTTAGACAATGAAAAGCGTGAAAGACCCCCAAGAAATCACAAAAATACGCAGTGAACTGGCACTAAAAATGAGCATCTTCAACGTAAATACACCAGACAACGGAAAGCGGGGCGAGATGACCTTTTTTTCTTTGCTCATCTAGGCAAAATCGAGTAAATCAAGAGCGCTGGTGCACCTCCTTCGCGACGACGAGACGGCCTACCGCTTTCGAGAGTACAAATGTTGGCAGGTATGCACTTGTCCCATGGCAAGCACCTTTAAAAAATTCACTTGTCCGAAAAATAATTTACTTGTCCCGCTTTTGCGAAATACAATGTATTGTCAAAAGGCTTAAGCTGAAAATACTTGTCCACAGACAAGTGGGTCCCATATATTTAGTTGTCCGATTGTAAAAAACACTTGTCCCGGGCGTCAGGCAAGTGGGCTTGCTCAGGCCTGTTAAGGATGAAATTTACTAGAAAATAAGAATCACCAAGCCTCTACAAAATACTGTAATTCTTGGAGTGGAATGGCAAGCAAACAAGATTTAATCTCTGTATTCATCAGGAAAGTTATATTTTAGTTTTGTAATATTTTATTATTTGGTGTCATTTATTTTTTACACCAACAATTATTATCAATACATTGTATATTCCCAATTAAAAACGCTAAAAAAGAACACCCAACCTGAGCTCAAAATTTGGGATGGTCCCGGGGTTACTTGATTTATCAATGGTAATTTTATGTTATTGATTTAAACATCTTGGACTTGGCTCTTTTTTACATAAATCATAACAAGAGTGACATGTTTCATGTATTGCCATATTGTTAACATTGTTTTCTACTGTAAATTACATCAAAGCTTTTAGAAAATTCACTATATTAAACCTGAAATATTATATACATTTCCTATTCTAGTAGTAACCTAGTGATTCTATATTTAACTGTAAGTACATGATGACCTTAGCAAGAGTTCACAAGCAGATTGTAGCTAAACATGATCATTGTCTTGCAGAATGATTTACATCGTTAATGTCAGGATTACTGTAGTTTAGACATTCCATTACCTGCATCATTGAAACACTAACTGGATTTATTATATTAACATACATTGCACTTCAATATTATAAGGACGTAAGGTAAAAATATGAATACAGTTGGAGTGTCCTTCTCTGTCTGTAGATGCATATGGGCGAGACTTGGAGGGGAAATTGTAAACTTTTAATGGTTGAAATTTTCTTGTAAATTTTTTCCATTTTCTATCTTTTCCATTAAATATGAATCCTTTTTAATATTTGACAAACTTGTTCTTATCTATCGCAATTCGAGTCTAGTCTGAATAGATTATTGGACAATGGTGTTGTTTATAGTCATGAGGACAATCTGAGAACATGGTCAGAATTGAACCCATGACCTTGGGGTTGACAAGCAAGCATGTAAACCACCAAGCTTCAACACCACTACACTATTCAATGAACTTCTCAAATAAAAATTACAATTTGTATCACATACATTGGTACTCTATTAACTATAAGACAATTAGGTTGTTGATAGTTATGCTACTGTACCGTTAAAGATTAAAACTGAATATTGTATTTGTAGCAAGTTCACAGAAGCTTTGTAGAATTATAGAAAAAAATATCAATTTTAAATTTAGCTGTACAGAATGTAATTCAACAGAATTACACAACTTCTTAATATTTTCTAAGGATAGTTGTACAGCACTTGTATGAATTCAGAAAAAAACAAGATTTTTAAGAAAAATTATTACAGTGTGTCATTGAATTAATCCATTTATGTTCATAAGAAGCCTTTAACTACAAAATCAAGTATAATACCTTCAGTGCAGTTTCATTAGTACTTTATTTTGTTAACCAAAATTATATTACAACTTAAAACAATGGAAGAGATATATTGTTCAAACCAGGGAATATGTGGTTCAAACCCAATAATTATTTCCTTTGTTGTTTTTCAGTTGTTAGCAAACTTCGAGGAGCAAGATGGTCCTAGGCCGACGCATAGTATAGGCGACGGTACAAGTGCAAGTTCAGCGGGCACAGCTAGCCCTGATATATTCCACACAGAAAATATCAATAATACAAACAATAGCAACAAAAGTTTCAACGGCTGTGATGTGTGTGAACAGAATCAGATGGACGTCGTTGTTACTGATGAACACATCAATGCAGGTAAGTGAATGTGAAAAAAGCATAAAAATGTTACGGTATGGTACAGTGGCGGCGCTGCAGGGGCTACAATACCTCCACCTTCTCCCTCTAGGGAGAAAGTTGAGGTTTCGTTGGGGGATTTGTAGGTTAATGTCATGGGACTGACGAAGCCCCAACACCAAACACCAAAACCGTTTTTTTTTTTTTTGGTCGTCAGACTGATAACCGGGGACATGCCCACCTTAAAATTAAACTTGCCCAACTCCTCGGGGAACCCGTGCCCCCCCTCCCGGGGAAATTGCCCTGCTGTCGGGGAATTTTCCTGGCGCCGCCACTGGTACGTTACCAGATGGTATGGTACTACATGGTATGGTATGGTAGCATATGATATGGTAGCGTACCATATGAGGCAGGAGGATACCCCGGTGTACTGGCTCATAGACGCCCTGTGGTGAAAAGGCAAAAAGGACATGCAGTTGACAATTTTCAAGCAAGTTTTCAAACATGCTCCATCTAGTCCACATAGCAATATTTGCTACTTGAAAAATAGTGGCTTATTTAAAAAAAAAACATTTAAAATTAAACTTGTCCAACTCGTCGGGGAACCCGTGCCCCCCTCCCGGGGAAATTGCCCTGCTGTCGGGGGAATTTTCCTGCCGCCGCCACTGGTATGTTACCAGATGGTATGGTACTACATGGTATGGTATGGTAGCATATGATATGGTACCGTACCATATGAGGCAGGAGGATACCCCGGTGTACTGGCTCATAGAGGCCCTGTGGTGAAAAGGCAAAAAGGACATGCAGTTGACAATTTTCAAGCAAGTTTTCAAACATGTTCCATCTAGTCCACATAGCAATATTTGCTACTTGAAAAATAGTGGCTTATTAAAAAAAAAACATCCAACTTAAAACATGCTATAAATTAAAATAAAGACCTATTGTTACCGTACTTAATGCAGCATTATAAGTAGTAATGCATAAATAAAGCTTAATGATAAAACAGCTAAGTCCTTTAGACTACTGAATCGATAGTTAATTGATTAATATAGGAACTACAGAAGTTTATGGATAAACCTCTGCATGCTGTGGGGTTTATTGCTCATGCTCTGATCGTGGAGGTTCCTTATACTATGCTCCGATCCAAGACTTTGTTTGACTTTTAGTACTTTGCTTTTAATGAGTGGCATTGCAGTTAACATGCTTCCCTTCTAATCCTGAGGTTTTAGGTTTGAAAGTGGTTGAACAACAGGTTCTTTTCATACAAAGTAATCTTGCTATTGGAAGTTACAAGAAATAAAACAAAAAGAGTAATAAAAATAACCAAATGCCCTAACATCTTGCAAGAATGTAGCTAGAAAAATTAAAGGGTTGGTGGCCAATATTTAAAGGTGTACATGGCAAAATGATTAAAAACTGGTTTGACATTTTTTATAGCGGGTGCGTAGCAAACTAAAATTAGACTTTGTGGAAGACCTATAATGTGCTTTATGGTGAGTTGATCCCTGGTCTTAATTTAAAAGCATGATACCTCTTTTCAATTTGCTATATTTTATTACCCATTTTACCAGGTACCTTGGGTTCCATGCTTGAGTTGTTGAACTAATTTTTGGTGTTAGTGGAACTGTCTAGAAATTTTATCATTGGTGAATTTTCTGAGACCCATTTTTTTGCAAGGGCTTTGACCTCTTTTTTGTAGAGTAGAGTTGCTGTAGCTTCGTGTTTACCATGCTTGTTTCTTCAATCCTTTGCTACGAGTATGTGAATGATAAAAAGTAGCTTAGACCCGTTATGATACAGTATACCGAGGGATGTAGCTAGAAAAGCCAAGGGTGGATGGAAACAATGTAAGGGTGGGTGGTAAAATGATTAAAAATAATAATTTTACCTTTTTCAAATAGTTTGAGTGGCTGGTAGGTTGGAATTAGGCTGGGTGGAGGCCTTAAAATAAGCTTTAGGGTGGGTAGAACATTTTTAGGGTGGGTGGCCCCGCCCAGCATAATTACATCCCTGTATACCTCACCAATATTTGTAAAGGTGGTTATTAAACTTTTCATTGCATTTTGAAGTCCTGTTTGGTTTTTAATGTTAGCTTCACTAAGCCGCTGTAAAGTATGATTCCTTGAGGAAGTGTCTCAATCAGTAGGTTAAATATTATAGGACAAGTAGGTCTGTTGTACTATAACTGATAGGATATCGATAGTGTACTCAAGGTAAAAACAGGAAATCCATCAGGAATATTGATGAACATTCCCGCGAAGATAAAACAGAGAGCCGAGATTGAACTATTTCAGTACCAGGAATAGAGTAACTACAGTACTACATATACCAGGTTAGTCTCAATACATGGGAAAATAAAATCAGCCTACATAGAACTATTTTTCTACCACAAATGGAGCAACCAACACCACAATAGGCCCACCTGAATACAAGTCAAGATTGAGCTATTTTGCTACCACGAATGGAGTAACCACAACCAAAACTAGGATACAACATGGGAATTAAAAACATTGTGGAATTGAGCTCTTTGGCTACCCCAAATGGAGTAGTGACCACCGTCAACATCAGCAGGCCAGCTTCAATACATTGAAATATAAAACAAGCCGAGTTCCATCTTTTTTGCTGCCAATGGAATAGGAATGTGATAAATGAAGGTCATGTCATGTGATGGCGTTACTTTGTTATATGTAACCTCTGTGTTGGAATTGTCTGAAAACATCAACCTGAAATGAAAGTTTACTGAATTTTTGAATATCTATTGAATAGTGTAGGATTTTTGCAGTGAGTTTTATTAAATCAGCTTATTTAAACTGACCTTTATGCATATCCACCATAGTATGATTTGTTTATGAACAGAGCAAATACAATAAGGGTTGGTAAACCTTTTTAATGTCCTCTAGCAAATCCTACTACTTCAGGTTGAGAAGTAATGGTTCTTGAAAAAAAAACACCTAAAATTCATGTTAGTACCTTGTTATACCTTAACAGGCAATTGACCCTAGTTCAGTCTAGTGTCAATTTTTTCTTTAGCCAAAATGGATAAAGTTTGCTGATTTTTTAGGCAAATAGTAAAAAAACTGATAAAAATGTCTGCAAAATGGACAGTTTTTTGGGATTTCCATTAGCCAATTTGGCAAAAGAGGTCATAGCCGAATGAAAATTCCATTAGCCATTGATGACTTGGCGAATGGTTAGAGTGAGCATAGCTTAACAGGTTATTACACCTTACTATACTCCAACCCTGACTTGCTTTATTTAAAACTATAAATAATGTGTTTTATTTTATATTTAGGCACAAGTTTACATGTAAGACGAGGAAGTGAACCAGGGTTAACATACACAGAAAACAACAACAGTAAATACCCCAACATAGAAGATGAGAGGTGGGCTTCAGGCGAAATACTGGATGACATAGATAAGAATGTAGGTTAATTATGCATGCTGTTTTGTGCATACATTTGAATAATAAATGTCTCACTTGAATAATAATAATAATCTGAGTGACATTTAGCTCAAATGGCTAAAGTGGTGGTAGCTGCTGTGTTGTGTGCTAAACCACAAAGACTTGTTCTAGGTTTGAATGCATCGTAACCTTCCTTGAGTTTTCACTGGAAGGTAAACAAAAGTTAATACTAGCACACCATCTTTCAGAAAGAAAATGTTAAGTCAATTGAGGCATGACACGGCAAAACCACCAAGTTGTAGGAATATTGAACATTGAGTTATTGTTAGGCTTTAAAATGAGGGGGTCAATTATCAAAATCAGACATCTATGAAGTTATTGGACAAAATATACACCAATTTTCTTTGTATTTGTTTAGATTTCCTGTTGTGTATTTGCTTATTTCCAATTAACTTCCTTTGCGACAATTTGGTGATTTTGTCATGACTAGCCTCATTTGTTACTTGTGCAACATGGCTCATGTGCACATTAAAAAATGCAGTGTATTCTTGAGAATATTAGTGAATTGTCTCCTGGTGTACTGCCCAAACACTACCAGAACAATCCCACTGGAATTAACTCCACTTTGGACTTTCATAGGGTATTCTTGCCGCCTCACAACACTGAATAAAAAAAATGTTTGACAAAGTATATTGTAGATGCAGGTTGAAATTAAGCATGGTAGAAGGCCTTAAAATAAGCTTTTAGGTGGGTGGAAAATTTTGAGGTGGGTTTTCTGGTTCACATTCCACCTAACTTACTTACATCCATGATGAAGAAACCATCTTTCAGATGAGAAGAACATTACTGAAAAACTATCTAACAATTAACTGCTTTGGTAAATTTTACACACATCACACTTTGATGAAAGAGTGCCTTTTTGAAAAATAATTTCACGCCCAAAAGGGAGGCATCACTTTTTATGAAAATCTTGCCCTTGCAACATATAATGCATCAGCTGTGTGATTATTATGTCATCCATTTTCTGTAATTCAAAAATTCCCTTGTGTCATATAAAAAAAATATGTTAATTCAATTGAAATAGCCTTCAGAATACCCCTTCTTGACAATTGATGCTTATAGTCACACCAATATTTAAGTATATTGAGCCTGATCCTTGTTACATAAGAATGGTGTCCCATTTGTTAAGTTTTATATGGTAAATTTTAAACTTGTAAATTAATAAAAACTAAATACAAAGCTTGATGAACTCCAGTAAATATATAAAATTAAATCTTTTGAAATATACTTGAATAAATAGTACAAACATAAATTTAACCTAATTCTTTATCTTTTCTGGCAAATCTATTTAAACAGTATCATGTTGTGCCACCATATTTTTAATGAATAATTCAGATGTTTGTGGTCAAAATTCTTCTAAGAGTTAAAAAGTAATCTAAGTTCAATTGTAGAATGTACATATACAGAAATGCAATAGCAATTTAATATTCTCTCTACAGAATAGTTAACGGAGATACGGTTGAAATAAAATGAAAATTTGAACATTTGAATATTGATTTAGTCCACCATATGTTTGTTTTGGAGTTGGAGAGTAATTAAAAGCAACTAAATTTAATTTTTCAGGCACCATCAGCATTTGAGAGACTCAGCAAAGCTAGGAGCAGCTTTGATGGCCTAGATTCAAACAGCGCATTCTCACGATTTGGACGCGACTCCAAGAGGCAATCAATGACGGGAACTGCCATAAATAAATTTATTAGTACACAACAAACAAGTCAGGTAAGTAATATATTTACTACCTGTAAGTACCCCTGTCATTCTGTAAGTACCCCCTGTCATTCTGTAAGTACCCCCTGTCATTCTATAGCTGTAACTTCCAAATTACCACAATAGTGTTTTAGCGTTGTTTGTGAAAGAGGCAACTAGACCCCTTTGACCTGTCTGAAAGGGTCTAAACCAGCAATAGTGCCAACATTTTGATGGTATTTTTTGTGTGAATGGTGCTTAAAAAACCTTGTCACTACTAGTGTGGGTGGGTTTGAGGGTTGGTTATAACTAGTATCTGAGTTAGCCATACACAGTGTTAGTGTTACTATTCCATACCGTGTGTATAAGCTGCTGAGCTCTTTCACATTCATTAACAATTTATTTGAGTTTCAGTTATTTAGGCTTATATCCAAAGACCCAGAAATGTCTAATTTACGATGTATTTAAACTGTCAAATTGATAATTTAGGCCTTAAAAGATTATATATTTTGCTTTCGCAATAATTTATTATGGCATTAAGATCTTCTAATTAGTGGTTAGGTCTATACTGTACCTTTGAATCTGATAGCGCTGATCGTTATGGCTCCGCAGTGTTCTCTCAATTGAAAATTTATACTGGTAGATTGTCCAAAAACATGACTTATCAGGCTTTTTGTTAGTTTTGGCCTTATACCCCAAATATCTACATGACTATAGGCCTCTATGAACATTCCTGTATTCTCTGTAATATTAAAGAGCTAAAAACCCTACTCGCATAAAAATCATTGACATAAGAAATGGCACTATAGCCTACATACTGGTCTTCCAACCCCTTGTTCTTAGTTCAAACCTGGCTGCTTTCAATTCTTTGTTGCACGACTTAACAGCGTCACTGCCAAGTCTCCTAATGAGGAATGTTTTAGAAGACATGATTTAGATCTCTCCCTGTAAGTGGCAAGTTGTCTGCATGCTGTTAGATATGACACAAAGTAAATAAATACAAAATATGTGTCTTTGTCATCTCATATATAGGGCACATTAATATAGGATATTCTATAACCAGCTCATGTGCTTTAACCAGTGTATAGTTGGTCGTTTTGCCTAAGGAGGTCCAGTAATGATCTTGTGACTGTTGAGTCATTATCGTACGATTCAACCTCGAGCAGTGGAACCACATGCTTTTATACTTAACTTACATTTAACTTGCATAATTCAATTAAAACTTAAGAGTTTTTAACATTTTTTGGATGAAAAATTATATTTTATATGAAGTTATACACCACAGGTTTAGTTTTGAAGAAAACTGTTGAGGTTTTTTTAAATATTTTGATTAATATGCTTTACTCATCCCCAGGAGTATACAGATCCAGGGATGTAATTATGCAGGATGGAGGTCGGCGAGGGGGGTCGCCCACCTAAAAATGTTCACCCACCCTAAAGCTTATTTTAAGACCTTCCACCCACCCTAATTTCAACTTACCACCCACCCTAAGCCTCTGAAAAAGGGAAATATACTGTTTTTTTTTTGTAGCTACATCCCTGTAGATAATGTAACAGAAATGCCATACATACTAATTCTTCTTATGCATCATGCTCATCCCTATATATTTAGTTCATTGTGGTCACTAATTTACCTTCAAACCTTTGCTAGGATACTATTTTTTAATGTGTATCAGTATTATTATTCCAGGTTTTTTAAGTGGAATTCAAAAAAATTTATCTGGTGTGACAAATTTGTATTTTTTCAATTGAACTGACCTGCTTGCTCAGTTCATGAGTACGATTTCTAAAGTACATTGAGTAAGACCTATAGAAAAACGTTTGGTAGTTCTTGGTCTAGGATGGGATTTATTTTAGGCTGGAGTAGCTAATTAGATATACACAGAAATTAGACAATTGTTATTGTTAATATTAAAATTAATTATTTAAATCACTAATTATAGTAAATCTTTGTTTTATTTCAGAGCGGCGACCGGACCGAACCTGTTGGAGAAAGTTCAAAATCGAGTTCCTCAGCTGTTGAGATGGAGACAGAAGTCATTGACATCAGTAATGATGGTTCACCACTTGGTGTCCACATTGTTCCATTTGTGGAGAACCCTGATGGCAGGTAAATATGCCAGACATAGATACATATTGCAACTTCTAACATAACTATATCCAATTTTATATTAATTAGTCAGTTATCTAGAGGGGTATCAGAGTTGCATATAACATTAGCAAGTAGACAGTCCTATGATATTAAATTAATAATTTATTACTTTCGAAACGTAAATTAGTAGCACTATAGAAATAGATTTTGCTCATTTATTGGGTATATCGGTAGATCAATTTATGAGATAATTAAATGCTACTACTGTGCGAATATGAGACTATAGAAAAAGCGCCAATATAAAGCAAAACCTGAAAGATGTTTTCCCTAAAATTGCTCGGCAAAGTGACTTGATTAAATAAAGTTCTTTCTCAAAGAAACAACTCACAATTTTTAAGCGGTTTTTGATTTTATGATGCAACCTCAACCTACGGCGCAGTTCAGCGGATTAATTGCTAAATATTTTCATTGGTTAGTCAAGGGTTTCTACATGAAACTAAAAATGACATATTACTGTACCTGTGTGGGTATGCGAGGCATGTTATCATGAAGTCATTTTAACAATGGATACATCTATACATATGTCATAAACAGTATTCATTTTTAGTTATTTGCTATCTCATAATTTGCATTATCCTATTCCTCCCTTAATAGAATATTACCAATTATATTTTACATCAAATATTTAAACTGCACTGATTGGTTGAAAGAGCCCATGGTATTAAAAATGTTCCTACTATTCCAGCACGTCGACGAGAGATAGATAAACACCCAAAATAAATAAATTATGGAATATTGGAATATGGTGTGAATATTGATTTAGGCATAGGCCTAGATCACAACCTCCCCCCCCCCCCCCCCCCCCCGAGCTTATTGGAAAGGTACAATAGGCATGCATAGGTAGGCCTAGCCTAAGCCATTCATCTTTAAAATGTTTGAATGTTTGATGTAGAATATAAACAAAAAATATACATTGCCTAATTTCGAGTTTTTGGTTAAAACTATGGGTCTCGGTGCCTCCAAATAGTACTATTCAGTTAGTGCCCTCAGTGAATAGTATTATTTTTGAGCCACCTCTGACCATAGTTTTAACCTGCAACTCTCAAGGCAACATATATTTGTATACTACATTGCTATTATAAAATATGTTATTAACACAAACACTCCTTATTACCTTTCCAAATAAATATACAATGTTATATTTTTTAGTATTGTTAACTTGTAAAATATGCAATTTTTGTAAGTGTGCCATTGTCGTTTTAAACATTTAGTGCATTTATTATAAAGTTATGAAAACCAAGAAAAGAACAAAATTCAAAATGTAATTTTAGAATGAACTTCATGTGGTAAATTACCATCCAAATATCTAATGCAAAAATATGTTAAACTGTAAATTTGTTCTGTGCTCTCGTCCATGCACTATAACCATAATGCAAAAAGTGGTGATGGTACACTTTGTCCGAGTCTAGTCTGTACTGTTAAAAACATGTACTATTAACTCTCCCTACACTGACCACTGTAGAAAGCTTTCAATTTGTTCAGTTTTTTAGTTTAAAGAGAGTCCATATATATGATGATTAAGGCTGCTTCTCATGTGTGCCAACGTCACACGGCAACAGTCACTTGTACTGCCCTGCACACCAATAGCTCACGCTCAAAGTGAAATTTTGTGCAATGGTGGCGCATTTAACATGTTTGATAATTAACAGCTATTTGTGCCAACGTCGCACCATGCGTGGTTCACATTTACCCTCTTACATTGCAATGTGCTAGGCAAAGGTTTATATGGCAAAAGGTCCACCTTGCCAAGTGTTTGCGCACTTTGATTTACATCATTTTGTGTAAATGCACAGGCAGCAAAGTATGTGAACACCGATTCGGACCTGTTGCCATGAAATGCTCTTGCATTGTGCATGCATAGTGTGAGCTATTGGCTTCTGTTTCCTCCAGATGGCGTGCCAACAGCATGAGTAGCTGTTAAATGTCAAACATGTTAAAAATGTTGTACTGCGCCATCCGCGCACAAAATGTCATCGCACCAACAGGCTTTTGGTGTAAAGCGACAGCACAAGTGACTGTTGGGATATGCCATTGGTCATTGTTTGCGGCGGCTTTTATGGGTTTGTAACCAAGTGGTCAATTTGGTAGAGTAAACTGTACATAAGATTAAATTAATAAAACACTAGTCATGTGTTTCAATTTACTCTTTATACGTTATCTGAATTGGTCTTGCCACAAATGGGTTTTAATTACTGGTAAATTCTAATAGAACATAATATAATTTGAGTACCATTCCGAGAAACAGCAGATCAAAGATATACTCAGTGCAAGTTTAAAAATTATGCTGTTGAGAATAGTACCCACAATGTATTCTACGATTAAACAAAAGATTATCATTCATGGAAAATCTGCATGAAGGAAACTTCTTCAAAACTAACCTCTATAATGAAATGTATGAACCAACAAATATCTCCAAAATTTGACTTTAGACTTATTTTGATTATCTCAATTTGATATTACCGATGATACAATTTGTTTTATGGTGAGACCTCAGATGATGTACAAAGCAAGGTTGTTATTGATAATACATGTACTAACATAATGACACCCTTCCCCCACCCCACCTATCCTATTTATTCTCTCTGCACCCAGCAATGTGTCTATACTGTACCAACTAGATTAGTTAACACTGTTTAAAGTTTTAATTTAGTACATAACAAAAGGTAATGTACAAATAAATTTATACATGTATATTGCCTTTTAAGTATTACCACAGAAATAACAATGATATTTTAAAATCTTAAAATATCATTCTATACTCGGAAATAAGTGCCTAAGTGGTTGCCTTCTTGGAAAACATTTTATTATCTCATTTAAATTGGGCCAAGATATTAAATATGAAACCAATGAGCCAAATTAACATGATTTGAAAATAATCTGAAATGTTCTGTTTATCAGGAAACTAGTCAATCCAGTCTGTATGTTGTTGAGCTGCCTGTTTATCAGTTATTAAAAAAACTAGGCCCTACCAAGGAGGTTTTATTAGTGCTCCTTGGCCCTACTCAGAGCATTTAGAATTTTAATTAAAATGTTAGTCACCTCCCTTCATGCAGACCATTTTAACAATTTGATTGCTTTTAAAAATGTTACACATAAAACCAATTCTAAGAAGCATTCAGGATGTGACAAGCCAGGTATATTTATATCTATTTTGAAACCATTTCTTTTTTGATGGGTACATACTGAACAGAATTTTTTTTTCTTTTTTGTACCTCTTTGAAAAGTTTCAATTCTAAATGTAATGTTTGTGTGGCTTCGCAAAACAATATTGATTCATTGAGTTAGCAATGGATTGAGCCAGTTATCTCTTGGGCCCTAGTTATGAAATTTTAACTTTGAAAATATTTGGTTTTCCTGGGATGTTCAGACAAGTGGATCTGCTAGCCCATCATATTTTCATACTTGGCACTTATTGAAATGAGTATGGTGTTAGAGGAATCTTAAATTAGAGGGAAATTTACATTAGAAATGTGACGACTAACATGTTATATAAACTAACATTGTTGCTCTAGTGCTTTCGGTATGGTCGTGCATGATATTGATCCGAGCGGTCGAGCAGCGAGGGATGGCCGATTACGGCCTGGTGACCACATCATTGCAATCGATGCCTATCCAATATATGATGAAAGTTTTGACAGGTGAGGATAGCCGGGCATTTGTTCCAGAAAAAAATTACTACTGCAAGAAATCATTTTTACCATTATCTTATTTACTGTTCTTACTGTGGATGTTTTTATCTAAGGTCAGTTGAGGTCAAAGTATATAAAAACTTTAATATAATTGGTTTTCATACTAGGATTTTATTTTTTTGTTAAATTTTATTTTGGGTCACATCCAGCAGCGAGGTTTCTCGGCACCTACAGGATGAGATTTACGCTATGCTTTCTAAACGAAGTCTCATAACGAGGCTTAGGGAGTGGTGTTAGGATAAATGGGAAAGAACCTAGGGGGCAGCCAGGTTAGAACCCATAACCTCAGTATTGGAAGGCAAGCATTGTGGTAAGCGTGTACCAACAAGCAATCTAAATTTAAAGAACTTTCCAACTACAATTTGTATATATTAAGATAATATTTTATATTCTGAAGCAACTTACAACTCACAAAAATGTAATAAATGAGCAAAATTTGTGACTTATTTCTAGAGCCAAAACATGCAAATTCTTGCCATGGCTGATCGTGCCTCGCAAGCACCCAACATTAACGATCCAAATTGTTAAAGTTCAACCCAGTTTAACTTTGATGATCCAAATCGTTAACTTTTTTGACGTCAGGATTAACATCCCTTTTTTCTGTCGATCATTGTGAAAATCGTCATTTTTAAAAATGAATGATCGAAAACACTGTTTGATATCGCCATTTTTGTGATTCACGATCAACAATAAAACAGGCTGTAACAACCAGGATCCAATACTATATTCATGTGAAGTACTTTTATATGCTTTGACCTGATTTGACCTTTGTAATATTCACAGTTTTTACAGTAAATAGATTTAAACGCAGCACTTCTTGTTTGATTTGTTTGTAAAAAAAATCCTTCTGAATGCAAGATAAATTTACTTTGCAATGATAAAATTGTTTTGCTTTCATTTTTTTTTTAGTTTGCTTTACTTTTTTGTTAATAAATATTTGAATTTTCTTAGTTTTTCCTAATAAGTTTAGATCACTTTTGCATTTTATAATTTAACTGCAAATTACTGTATAGATTTTCACATTACTTTATTGTAATATATATTTTTGTAATATATTGGTTTATTTAAACATTATTTTAGAATTCAGTATTGCACCAGATCATTATTTGCATGCTAGCATGCACTAAACAAACTACAGTACTTTATATTTTCTGCATTTATAGAGGTTTACATAGAATTGACCAAACTAATTGCATGAGTTTCATTAAAATGTATTAATAAATGATACTTAGCTCTTATTGCCTCTAAGTGCTTTACATTATGGCTCCAGTTATTAGGCCATACACCTGTGGAGTGTAATCCATTCCACAATCTTGTAGAGCTATAAATCGGCGCATATGGCATTTCTATCTCCCAGGTACCACATTTACTCCTGGGTGGAGAGGTAATTTAGGTAAAGTGTGTTGCCCACGAGCAAAAACATCTGACCAGCATGAGCTTCGGTCTCCCGATCTCGTGATTGGAAGCTTTAACTGCCACCACAGTGCCAGCCTAACTGTTCTTATTAGCTTTTTGTTACAAATATATATATATGTTTTGTAGTACTAGTAAATATGATTTTTTTCGTATAGTATATTTTTATTTATTTCAACCAAATAATGTCGAAATTCATCAACCAGAAATAGAAGATATGTATACATACCCTGATATAATCAATTGTATTTGTCTGTACTGCACCCTTGTCCTGTATGCTTGTTGTTTGTAAATGTAACTGCACCAGGGTGACGAAACACAAGCTCCGCTTTACTGGTCATCCCCACTGATTTTTATTGTACTATTTTGTATTATTCTTATGAATTGGTGAAATAAAGAACTTGAACTTGAATTTCATTTTGTTAGCAAATTAATTATTGTAATGAATTAGATTTTAAGTAGTTTTAATAAACATTTACTTTTAATAATCAGTGCTCAAGAAATAATGAAGGAGGCTATGAAGGTTTCCTCTGTATCATTGAAAGTTGAACGAGAAAGAGTCGAAGAGGAGAGGGACGGCGGAAATCATCAAATGACAAATGGTATTGATGGAAGCGCAACACCTGAGGTTCCAATTAGAGCACCCTCAACGACACTGTCAACAGATCCTGCTTCACCAACTAGAGTTAAGAATATCATTGCTCCAACGAACACACGAAGGATTGGAAGAAAATTATATATTCAATTAATGAAAGGTATGATATTGAAAAAGACAAAAGAGAGTGTAGAGGATGAACTTAGCGATTTAACCAAATTCATTGAGTTTTGTTTACTGTTCTATATGACTTGCTCAGTATCTCAGTAGAAAATACGTGAAAAATATATCCACAAGAATGTATTTTTTGTGTAAAAGTTTATTTGTTTTGTTGTTGTAAATACCTAATGTACAAACCTCCAAAAAATACTACACAGAAAACCCAAACAACTTAATCTTGGTTGTATATGTATGATGGTACTTGGTACACTTGTTCTAAGCTTTAAAATGAAGTGTTAAATATAACAATTAGATATTTAAGTTATTCAATCAAAATATATAGAGAATTTCTTTTCCATTTCAATAGTATTTCCTGTTGTTTATTTGCTGTTTATTCAATAACTTAACTCCTAGGCTACAACTTGACAGTTTTGCCACAACATCCCTCAAATATACATTAGTTAAAAAGACAGTCACTTCTCCCAAAATTGACCCATAATTTCATTTGTATATATATAATTTCCAGTTATTATTATATTAATAAATATATTGTCAACACTCTCCAAAAGTCCCAAAAACATGAAGTCCGTGTAAACATATGGGCAAGGCATTGCAAACCCACCAAGTTGTTTCACAGGAAGTTATTCAGAAATAAGCAAATAAACAACAGAAAATATAAAGAAATACAAATTTTTAAATATTTTGATCAATATCTTTGGTTATAGTTGTCCGATTTTAATAATTGACCCCTCATTTTATAGCTTACAACAAGTGTAATTTGGATTATGTACTAACTGGAATTTGTTCAATTTTCCGACAACTTGGTGGTTTTGCCATGCCTTGCCCCATATGTAAACTTGGTAACTCTCTAAACTAAACTGTTCGAAAGTAGCAAACAAAATTGACATTCCGAACGTGGTTAGTTTATTTGGTGAGTTGACTGTAGAGATGAAATAAAAATATAAGTTAACAAAATTTTATTTTAATTGTCCTAGTTTGTACTATGTGTAACAGATATAGAAACTTTAAGTGATTGGCATAGTATTGAAAATTCAACAGAGATTTATATTAATATTTTCTCCATATGTCCTTTTGCCTCTGGTGACCTCTCATCACTGCATGCATTTTCTCTGATGTCATTACCAAAGCTAACAATTGTTGAATTAATTTCTTGTAATATATCTTACAGGACCTCAAGGCCTGGGGTTCAGCGTAACTACGAGAGATAACAGTGGTGCTGGGACGAACCCTATTTACATTAAGAACATCCTACCAAAGGGAGCAGCTATAGCTGATGGCAGGTTAAAGGCTGGAGATCGCCTTTTAGAGGTTAGTAAATTTTGTTTAAGATTGGACCAGTCAGGTTGGCTAGTTTACTGTAAATTCGGAAAACAAATGGATGTCACAAAATTTGGCCATTCTTTCCAGAGTATGTCGAAAGTTAATTTTTTTCGAGCCGCAGATACCAACGAGAGGGACCAGCGATAGGAAACAGTACTTTGTGGAAGCATATACTACAGAGGGAAGGGAATTGAAAAAAAAAAAATAGAAAATCTGATTGAATTGCATAAAAAGTAATATGGAGCATGCATTAAAAAAAAAAATGTGCATACTCAGTTATTTTGTGACGTCAGATGACCAATAAAGTGCTGGATTTGACAAATTCACAATAATGAGGATTCCTTTTCGGGCTGATGTTGAATTTCAACATTAGCTTGTCAGAATTTTTTCTTTTTTTTTCGGATCTTGGACTCGTAGATTACACCAGGTGTGTTTGAGTATGGTATATCTATAAATTATTGCAATGTGGTTTCCAAAATAAATCCGAAGATCTTTTCGTATATCAAATTATAGATTAAACTATTCAAACAACTGAAATAAGAACAAGTTTGGTTCGGTGCTTTTTATAAACAAATATTTTATGTTTGTCTCTTCATATGTCTTTCCCTCTTTTCCATTTGATATCCCATGTCAGTTTTATCATGTTATTATTCAACTACTTTTTAATTGTATTTTTGGTACATTTTAATAGATTCCATGTAAACGATTATCCCAATTCTTGTTTTCACTATAAAATTTGTAATTGTAGGTTATTAGGTTCCTATATCGGGCTAATGGTTATGCATGTGTCATGGTTCATAAATTAACATATATATATATATATATTTATAGAACGTCACGTCTCTGATTTTGGTAAAAAGTAAGGCCGAAGGTCCACTAATCAATTCAAGTAAAAAAGTATAATACATACTCCAAGCATTGTGATACATGCCATCGTGACAGGATTCAGTATTTTACGACATAAATTGAATTATCATCAGGAATTAATGGCATATTTTAACAGTTACAATATATATCAGAATCTATTTTCATAATAAGCAATGTGTCAAGCTTTTAAATAATGGTAATTGTACACACATTTTAGGAAGTGTACACATTAAAAACTGCTTTGATGACCAGAAGAAAATCTCCATGAATTTTGTTTTTAGAATTTGGCACCCTTTAATGTGTCATGTTGATTGTATCAATCAACATTCTATGGCCCTGTGGGTTTAGAACAATTAACAAATTACTTTGTATATAACTGAATTAATAATAACTAATTAAATTGTTTTATTTATAGGTGAATGGTATTGAAATGACTGGTAAAACTCAGATGGAAGCAGTGTCTATATTACGTAGTGTAAAGCTGGGCGGTGTTGTCAATTTGGTCGTTTCACGTCAAGAGTCTTCCCCAAGTAAATTCCTTCCAAGGGTAAGTTGTCTGCAATAAAAAAAACACATTTCTATGAAATAAAATCTATCTTAAATATTGATAATTTATCGTTGAAATTAAATTGACTTAAATGCATAGCCAGGAATGTTTTAGCCCACTGTGACCTATTTATTTCAAACTGACTGCTAGCACTGTCTGTAGCCACTCAGCTATTAATAATACTTATTTAGGCCTGGTCAGTGATCCATAACATATACAGAAATGTATCTGTACTCTAAAATGTCTTAGCCCATCTATGCTTAAAAAGTCCTAAGCCAACAATCCATAAACATAATTTTTTCTGCCCTCTGAAATTTCTTACCTATGCTTACAAAGACCTAGGTCAAAGATCTAGCACATCACATAAATTGAAATGTCTCCGCCCTTTATAACATACGTGTATTACAAATAGGATGCTAGAGTTGTATATACCAATTCTCATCTAAGCATAGGCCAACAATCCACCACACATCCATCCTACACACAGAAATGTCTCAGCATTCTGTCTACTACAGGCAGGCTGTTCTATTTTCTATTACTCATTACTCGTCTACCAATTTCTCATTGTAGGCCTGGGCCAACAATCCACCACACATCATACACAGAAATGTATTAGCACTCTATTTATTACAGACAAGCTATTAGAATTGTCTCTACTAACTATTACCAATTCCCTCTTAGGCCTAGGCCAACAATCCACTTCACATCTTACACAGAAATGTCTCGGCACTCTATGTCTATTACAGACATGCTATTAGAGTTGCCTGTACTCAAATATTACCAATTCTTATCTAGACCTAGGCCAACAATCCACTTCACATCATACACAGAAATGTCTCAGCCCTCTATGTCTATTTCAGACAAGCTATTAGAATTGCCTGTGCTAACTATTACCAATACTCATCTATACCTAGGCCAACAGTCCACCACACATCTTACACAGAAATGTCTCAGCCCTCTATGTTTATTACAGACAAGCAGTTAGAGTTGCCTGTTCTCATCTATTACCAATACTCATCTAGACTAGGCCAACAGTCCACCACACATCTTACACAGAAATGTCTCAGCCCTCTATGTTTATTACAGACAAGCAGTTAGAGTTGCCTGT